>CM074685.1:0-108777 GCA_037355405.1 Vitis amurensis
TCAAGTAGTAACAGAGCATGTCTGTGTAAAGTTAATTAGCATATTGAGAACGTAGTATCAGTTGATGACTCATTATGATGCATGTGTGCTTTAAATTTTAATTTTAGAGACTGTTATTATGTATTTAACTTCATAATTTTATTATTTGTTTTTAGTATTGCTTTCCTTTATCAATTTTAGGAGTAGATGAGACTTTTTGGGAGAGTGTGGGGTTTAGTATAAGTGTATAACAAACCCACCTATTCGACTCTTCGCCTATTCCTTTTTATATATTACATAAGTTCTGGAGACGAGGCTGCAGAATAAAAACTCTATACTGATATTTTCTCCTATTTTTGAATTGATTTTGATGGGCAACGAGTACACTTAGTTGTTGGAATCAAATTTCCACAACACTTAGAAGATAGTTGTATCATGAGGAAAGCATGTCAATCAACTTTTTGCAGAATTGTTCTATCATAAGGGAGGAGCAGCATATTGGCTCTCCTTCTCCTGCTACCCAGCAATCATAAGCACAGGCATAAGACCGATGTTGGAGATTCCCATACCGAATATTCATTATTTATTTGGAGGATAAGATAAGACGTATTACCAAACAACTTAAATTTAGAAATAATTTTTTTTTTTTTTTTGCCAGCTCATGTACAAGAACTGTGTACACATATCCACGTGCTTGGCTATGTACACGAGGCATGTGTATGAGATCCACTTTCTACGGAAGTATGCCACAAATCCCCAGTCTTCGCTTTCTTCGGTTCAATATTGACCGTTGATTTTGTTGAGATGAAAATTGACCTGGCATTTGATTTAGGTTAATAATAAATAAATGGAATTCATCAAGAAACGGGTTCCGCTTTCGGAATTTAATATGATTTTGTGTACAGTACACCACATGGGATGTTTCAAAAGGTTTATCCATCCATCATGAAAGCGGAAGACAGTTGACCGATTCCAGAGGATAGAGCTGGTCACTAGATTCTCGGCTATAAGTTGTAGCCTAATAAAAATTATTTATTAATTTAATTTTAGATTAAATTTAATATCATAAATTCTAGTATTAATTCACTATTTTAAAAAAAAAATTTAATAAATTTGTTAAACAATTCAATTAAATAAGAAGGTGTTCCGTAAAACTGAAAATTAAGTAATTAAAAATTTTAATATTGCAAATTAAGAGTTAAAAAATTATTATTTATTTTTAGCAAAAAAAAATATGACTTATATTTTTATTAAAATATTAATATCCATCATGAGTCTAGGCGCTTAGAGCCTAGGCGCACCTTAGACATGTCTTTCACAACTATGCCTTGAACAAACACTTTAGAGCACTTGAACACTTGACAATTTTTTACATCATTTTTCAAAACAATTTTAAAAACATGTTTGCTTAATTTTAAAACATGTTATCCACATCATGTCTTAGTTGAATTAAATTTGTCTTTTTCAAACTTTTCAATACTTACTCGTGTCATTATAGATCATATTACAACTTTAAGCCTTTAATAGAAAATAAGATATAATCTAAAAAGATCCTAAGCCATAATGAACGAAAATTATATAACTTAGTGTTCCAATAAATCCAACTCAATTGAATGCATTTTAATGGCTTTAATATTTATGCTCAATAAATAGAATGGAGCCCATGGTGTCAGCTTGATACTCAGTAGAAAGGAACTGATCAACGAAAATTCAATATCCATAATGACTTTCATGTCGTGAAATGGGCACTTTAATAGATGTGAATATTTTCTTTTCAAAATTTCTTGTCAAAATAAGATAAGAATCTGGTCTAATTGATTTGTTAAATATAATTTTTTTTAATGTCCATTCACCATTAATTATTTACCTTAATTTCTTATAATTATGAAGTGTCATTTATTTCCTTATGTTACATATGTTTATGATTGTACTATGCACTCTGAAATATCTCCTCAATTTCAATTATCTTAATCTGTTTTTAATTAATATTCAGCACATTAGATGATAATTCAATTTCATCATATCGATATCAATCTAATTATGCCTACATTCATAATTTATAAATATTTAATGTGTATATTCATTATGAGGATAAGATAAGGCGTATTACCAAACAACTTTAATTTATAAAAAAAAAATTATATTTCATGTACAAGAACTCTGTACACATATCCAGAACACTTAGAAGATAGTTGTATCATGAGGAAAGCATGTCAATCAACTTTTTGCAGAATTGTTCTATCATAAGGGAGAAGCAGCATATTGGCCTGGATTGTAGCTAGTTATACTTCTTAGCTCTCCTTCTCCTGCTACCCAGCAATCATAAGCACAGGCATAAGACCGATGTTGGAGATTCCCATACCGAATATTCATTATTTATTTGGAGGATAAGATAAGACGTATTACCAAACAACTTAAATTTATAAATAATTTTTTTTTTTTTTTGCCAGCTCATGTACAAGAACTGTGTACACATATCCACGTGCTTGGCTATGTACACGAGGCATGTGTATGAGATCCACTTTCTACGGAAGTATGCCACAAATCCCCAGTCTTCGCTTTCTTCGGTTCAATATTGACCGTTGATTTTGTTGAGATGAAAATTGACCTGGCATTTGATTTAGGTTAATAATAAATAAATGGAATTCATCAAGAAACGGGTTCCGCTTTCTGAATTTAATATGATTTTGTGTACAGTACACCACATGGGATGTTTCAAAAGGTTTATCCATCCATCATGAAAGCGGAAGACAGTTGACCAATTCCAGAGGATAGAGCTGGTCACTAGATTCTCGGCTATAAGTTGTAGCCTAATAAAAATTATTTATTAATTTAATTTTAGATTAAATTTAATATCATAAATTCTAGTATTAATTCACTATTTTTTTTAAAAATAATAATAAATTTGTTAAACAATTCAATTAAATAAGAAAGTGTTCCGTAAAACTGAAAATTAAGTAATTAAAAATTTTAATATTGCAAATTAAGAGTTAAAAAATTATTATTTATTTTTAGCAAAAAAAAATATGACTTATATTTTTATTAAAATATTAATATCCATCATGAGTCTAGGCGCTTAGAGCCTAGGTGCACCTTAGGCATGCCTTTCACAACTATGCCTTGAACAAACGCTTTAGAGCACTTGAGCACTTGACAATTTTTTACATCATTTTTCAAAACAATTTTAAAAACATGTTTGCTTAATTTTAAAACATGTTATCCACATCATGCCTTAGTTGAATTAAATTTGTTTTTTTCAAACTTTTCAATACTTACTCGTGTCATTATAGATCATATTACAACTTTAAGCCTTTAATAGAAAATAAGATATAATCTAAAAAGATCCTAAGCCATAATAAACGAAAATTATATGACTTAGTGTTCCAATAAATCCAACTCAATTGAATGCATTTTAATGGCTTTAATATTTATGCTCAATAAATAGAATGGAGCCCATGGTGTCAGCTTGATACTCAGTAGAAAGGAATTGATCAACGAAAATTCAATATCCATAATGACTTTCATGTCGTGAAATGGGCACTTTAATAGATGTGAATATTTTCTTCTCAAAATTTCTTGTCAAAATAAGATAAGAATCTGGTCTAATTGATTTGTTAAATATAATTTTTTTTAATGTCCATTCACCATTAATTATTTACCTTAATTTCTTATAATTATGAAGTGTCATTTATTTCCTTATGTTATATATGTTTATGATTGTACTATGCACTCTGAAATATCTCCTCAATTTCAATTATCTTAATCTGTTTTAAATTAATATTCAGCACATTAGATGATAATTCAATTTCATCATATCTCAAGTTTGGATGGCTATCGCTACGTATTTTTATATGATTATTCCTAGACAACATGACAGTTATGAAAAAAGAAGTTATAATGTATACATATTTTCTTATATATAAAATTAAAAAATTTTCTTATATTATATATATATATATATATAGAGAGAGAGAGAGAGAGAGAGAGAGAGAAAATATATTTTTTCTTTTATCCATATATATTTTTTATGTGGTCAAGATTTTCGCCTTAAAAGTAATTTTTATTTTTTTTTCTGTGGCCATCCATTATTGTCATTCTTCCGCGATTTGGGGAAAATGTTTCCTCACTCCATTGAAGCATCTTTCTCATGTGGAGAGAGGGTATTGGAAATCCATGAAATTGATGGCTTCAATCTTGTCCAACTTCAACCTTATCCATCAAATTTGAGAGAGAGAGAGAGAGAGTGAAATTTAATAAGCATTTGGTAAAATTAAAGATTTAATGTTTAATGATTTAAATAATTTCAAATTAATATATTTAAATTATTTATATAAATTTCAGTATTTAATCATTATTTAAATATTAATGTTGTTTGTTAAAACCACTTAAAATTTTGTCAAACAATGGAAGAAAGAGGCATAATTTATGAAAATTGTATTATCTTAAAAATATGAAACAATATTTAAGGTCTCTTAAATATAATTCGATTTTAGAAATTCTAAATAATTTTTATCTATTTTTCTATTTTATAATAGAAATAAATTTTTATTTATTTTATAAAGTATTTCATAATCTTATTGTTGTAAGTTCCACCACATTATTTTTCTTAAATCATCTCAGATTATATACATACTAATTTAAGAAACCTATAATTTTACCTTTGCTAATTAATGTAGAATAGATGGATAATAGGAATTGCAATAAGTTATTTAATTGCTTGTGTGGTACGCCATGAACATTTATTTTGCTTTTGAAACGTTGGCATGTTCCTGGACCATTTTAAACAAAGCATGGATTAAAGACTATTCCGGAACCCGACACCAACCATATCTTCGTAAATCTTGTGCCATCATCATATTTATGGGCATAGCGGGTAAGCTGGCCGGACACCACGGTTAAAAAATAAATAAATAAATAAATAATAAATCATGTTTTTATGGGCATAGTCATATTTAAAGGGATCTTGCAGTGATTGTGAACCACCCCCACCAAATCCACATTACCACCCAAACCTACGATGACCCTGTGAGAACCCATCCCTGACTGCTAAGCCTTCTGCTCTGCTCTTCCTCTCCAAAGACGCTCTCATGGCGGATACCAATCCTACCGATCAAGAGAGACGCATTCGCATTGCTGAATTGTACAAAGCTTTGACGGAAAAAAACGAGTATGTGGCCCAAGTCTTGGGTAGAGATCCTCCTGAACACCCATTGGAGAAAATTAGTAATATTTACGACAACACATTCCTGCATATGGCCATTCGCTTCAAAGAAAAGGATCTGGTAAACGAGTTACTACAGTTGGCTAAAGAAGACAACCGTACTGTACTTTCCAATGAAAAAAACAACGAAGGCAACACTGTACTCCACGAAGTGGCCACCAGTGATACCATGGAAGATGTGGCGGAGAAGATGTTGAAGATAGATCCACAGTTGCTGATTGCCCGTAACAAGTTAGGAGAGACGCCCATTTTTTGTGCAGCTCGCTATGGTCAAGTAAGAATGTTTTGGTTTCTGGCTGAGCAACTGAAACAAAGGGCCAGTCCAGAAGTTGCTGAAAGCTGTTTGCAGAGGACTGATAGAACAACAGTTCTTCACATTTCCATCTTCAGCGAGTGTTTTGGTGAGTTGTTCTGTCTTAATTCAACTGCAAGTCAGAATCCATTTCTATTTCTAATATTTTTTCAAGGTGCTCACCGATTAGTGCCATGGGCTTTAGTTTCTTAAGCACTTGTACAACTTGTTGGAAGAGTGTGAGAGTATAGTTTCCACTGCATTAGCCTCTTGAGCTTGTGGAGAGGGAAGTAGGATCTCACGCGCCAAATCCCACTCCAATTGAATTACAGGTGGCTTGATCCATGAAACCTTAATGTGCGTTGTCCATTTGCATCATCCGCAGCAGAAGCCACATGGCCTATTTGCACCAACCTGTTATGCATATAATAATGGGTTCCTTCCTTGAATTACTTATTTATCCTAAGGCTAGTTTTCCTATAGGTATCAGTATCGAGGCATTGGATTCATAGTTTTCCTCTAATCATTCCTTCTTCACTCAAGACACTTTATGGGAGTTTGTTGGATGAGTGTGTAAGCATGTGCATATGAGTGCAAAAGTTAAAAGGTGTCAATCCCACTTTGGAAAGGGAATGAAACCTTTTTGCTTTCATATAGTTTCCACTTCCTTATCCCTTTGGGCTGAGGCTTGCATGCTTAGGGGCCCAAGCTTACTCCAATGGGATTTTAGGTGGCTCAATTCCAGAAACGTTAATGCGTGTCATTCATATGCATAGCATGCAAGGGGACCCCATAACCCATATACACACACTCACCCTTACAAAGGCTTTTTACAAAGTAAAATTTATATATATATTTTCCTCGATCAATTAGAGAGTCTTGGGCTGTGTCTTCACGGTTATAGGAGAAAACAAGTTAGCAACCTTAAATGAGTAAGCTCGTACGAATGTTCAATTTTTATAGGAAAGTCCCTTTAGGACTCTACTTATAAAATTCCTTGCTTCCCTTAGAGTCTCTCATTCATTTTTTTTTTCTTGAGATGTTATGCTTTGCTCCTTATTCCATCCGTAAATTACTCTGCTCCTTTCCACTGCCACCATCCACCTTTGTTGCCATTACCGCTATCCTTCTCTGTTGTTGCTACCACCATCCTATTTCCCTACCATTATTGCATCCTCTTCAGTTTCAATTACACTACTCCCTGCATTCTTGCAATCTCCTTCAATGCAATAGGAGTTTTTCTATTCCAACACCAGCAGTCTGATACTGATCGATGCAGTTATTTATGGAGTTCTATAGTCATAACATTACCTTGCCTGTTGCAACAATTAGCATCTGAGTCTACTATATCCATTAGTATCAGAGTTTGTTGCAGCCATACACTTATTACATCCAAGTCTACTACAATAGCATTACTCCTTAATCTAATGCAACATTCCCTTCTTATGAAGGAACTTCAAATCTCAAATGCTCGAGTTGTATTGTACCTCACTGATGGAGTGCACCTAAGGCAAGGTTCTTGCTTGTTGGATCCTAGAGGTAGGATGTTGGTTCCCTTTTATACCAAGGTTGATCTTCGAGGATGGTGGGTCTACTTTTAAGGACAATGCTTTGTTACGCTTCAACCAAATAATTCAATAAATGACTTATTCCAATTTTGTTTTGTTTCTTGTTTGTTTTGTCTAGGGTTTAGTTGGCTTTGTTTAAGATCCATTTCTTAGACTACTTGAACCAACAATCTTAAAGTAAATCATTTAATAAAGACTTCCTTAGTTCACGCCTATCCTGACACCTCTACAACTCAATAGGACATTCTTTAGGAGACGATAGGAAATGGTCTTTTATGCAATTGATGCTATGAACTTGGGATATGTTTTGAATGACCCAAAACCTGAGGACAACCCTAAGAATTTGCCTTGTTGGGAAATTGGAAACAAACAAGTTAGGTATGCCATCCATAACATACTCTTGAACGAATTGGTTGATGTTTATTGCCAATATAAGGTAACTAAGGAAATTTGGAATGTCATAAACAAAAAATATATTCTAAAAGATGTAGGAACCCAAAAATATGTCATAAAGAATTTTAGAAAATTCCAAATGACCAGGGATAAAGATGTATCATCTCAAATCCATGACTATCACTTGTTAATAAATGACTTAGCTAATGAAAACATAAATTTGCCTAAACCTTTTGTGGTTGAGTATTTAATTGAAACACTTCTAGATTCCTAGAAAGATTACAAAAATAACATGAAACACAAAAGAAAACAAATTTCCTTAGAAGATGTAATAACCTTGTATTCAAATTGAGGAATAGAACCAAAATAGGGATAAGTGTCATGGACTTAGTTGTTTCCTAAGCTCGTATGACACTTAGACAAGTCAAGACGCTTGATCTTGCTAAGTCAGCCTTACTCCCAACGCTTAGCTTGTTAGGCTAAGATGCTCACGACTCGGAAGCTTGAGAAGGCGTAGTAGACAACTCTTAAGGAATGGAAGCTCTTATTACTCAATGAAGCCTTTACAAGTGCTTTAGGAATTCACTTGCTTGGTGCCTTGGCCAAATGAGGCCCTCACCTATTTATAGGCACCAATGGAACTCTTTGGAACCTTGGAGGGTTCCTTACAATTCAAGAATATTTTAGAATACCATACACCATTTTATGTACAAACCTATGTACAAGAATATACAAGAGACCTCTGGAATTCTCTAGAAAGCTTTGGACTCCTCTCATGCCTTCCACCATAGTGTAGAGTTGTGTGGACTTCTCTAGTCATCTCTAGAACCTTCCACACTCTTCCCACTAATGGCTAAGTGTAGGAGTCTCTAGAAGCTTCCTGGATTCTATATAAACCCATGGGGAGGCTCATTTGAAGCATCCTGTGACATAAGGCTAAGAAAACCAAACAATAGTCTTCTAAGGCTAATAAAATAGAAGAAAAACCTAGGCTAACAAACAATAGGTCTAGAAAACAAAACTTTAAGACCAAGCCAAATACAATAATTAAGGTTAAGAACCAAACTATAAAAAAAAAACAAAAAAAAAAACAACTTTTTTGTTTGTGGCAAGCTTGGAGATCATGCAGATCAGTGTCACCATAGGAAGAGATCTAAAAAGTCCAAACTAAGGAGCAACCTTGGCAGAGACAAAGGTGATCAAGGTAAGTGTGGTCACCAATGTAAAGGACTGGGAGTCTACTAGGCACATCTATGGCAACAAAAGTACTTCCACTTTCTATACCACTATAAAGAAATGAGTTGAACAAGTATTCATGGGTGATTTTAGAACATCCTTGGTGATTTTCCTCAAGCTAACCTTGGGCAAAGCACTCGCCTTAAGTGATGTTTTTCACTTACTGGATATTCGTTGGAACTTAGTGTCAATAATATCTCTACTCGAAAGGTAGAAGCAAGGATCTTGTTTGACTCCAATAAAATCATTTTACTAAGAACAATGTATTCATTAGGAAAGACTATTGTAATAAGGGTTTTTTTTTGTTGAATGTTTATGAAATTAATAATAATAATGCCATTTCTTCTGCTTACTTAGTTGATTATTGTGATATTTGGAATAGTAGATTAAAACATGTGAACTTTTATTATATAAAGAAAATGGTTGATCTAAGTTAATTTCTAAACTATCCTTAGAAAATCATGAAAAATGTGAATCTTGCATAGAATCTAAAACCACAAAAAAAAAAAACAAAAACAAAAAACAAAAAAACAAACAAACAAAACAAAGCTACTTGAAAATCTATGGAAAAAAAATTAGAATTACTAAGTTTAATTCATAGTGAATTAGGAAACCTTAAAAATACAATGACAAGAGGTGGTAAAAGATTCTCCATAACTTTTATAGTTGATTACTCAATAGCCTTTTGAGAAACACAGATGAAGCAAGAGTTGTTTTCATCAAATAAAATATAAAGTAGAAAATCAACTAAGTAAGAAAAGAAAAAGACTTAGAATTGATAGGGGAGAAGATAGCATGAGTCCAATCCCTTTAACTCTTTCTATGAAGATCATGGGATTATTCAAGAGACTACTCCTCCTTATTTCCCTAAATCTAATGGAGTAGTACAAAGAAAAAATAGGACCTTAAAAGATATGATGAACACTAGGTCTTAAAATTTGGACTTTTTAACTAGTGAGGGGAGACTATCTTCTTTGTTTGCCATATTCAAAATATGATAGCTTACAAGAAAACTAGTAAAACACCCTATGAGTTATGAAATGGTTATGCAACTAACATAACATACCTAAAAGTGTGGAGTTGTTTGGCAAGTACTTTTTCTTAAATCCAAGAAATGAAAACTAGGTCTTAAAATTTTTTATGTACATAAGGTATGTTGGGAATAGTTCAACATATAGGTTTTTGATTATTAAATCAAAAAACAACCTTGTAGAAGTGAACACCATAATGGAAAAAAAAAAAAATTATTGACTTCTTTGAAAATATTTTTCTCAAGAAATTGAGTGGTAAAGAACAAATTCAAAGAACAATTAAAGACAAATCTAATGAATCTTTTGAAATTGCATTAAAAAAAAAAAAGTAAAAGAGATAGGAAAGAAACAAATCTTAGAGATTATTTCTATACCTTCTTAAATTGATGAGAACCCTAGATCTTACAAAGAAGCTACAACTTCTTCAAATGCACCATTCTGAAGGAGACTATTAACAATGACATCAAATCAATCATGTATAACCATACATAGGAGATAGTGGATTTAGCTCTTGGTGCAAAGACTATAAGTTGTAAATGGATCTTTAAAAGGAAGTTAAAGCCAAAAAGGGTTCATAGAGAAGTATAAAACACATTTAGTTGCCAAAGGGCTTAAACAAAGGAAGGGTGTAGATTACTTTGACATTTTTGCCCCTATAGCCAGAATATCTTCAATTAGAGTATTGATCACTCTAGCTTACATTCATTTTCTGGTGATACACCAAATGGATGTCAAGACTGTGTCTTTTAATATGAAACTAAGTTGAGAGTTGTGTGGTTCTAGGAAAAGAGAAAAAGGTATGTAGGCTAGTTAAATCACTATATGATTTAAAATAAGTACCTAAACAATAGCATAACAAATTTGATAATGTGTTAGTAACTAGTGGATTTTCCATTAATAACGTTGATAAATGTATTTACAACAAATTTAAGGATAGCACATGTGTTATTATCTACTTGTATGTTGATGACATGCTAATTTGTGGAACTAGCCTAAAGGTCCTTTGAGAGACCAAGATATTCTTAGAATCTAAGTTTGACATAAAAAAATATATATATAAAAAAAACCTAGGAGAAACAAAGGTGATTTTAGGAATTGAGATAACTAGAATATCGAATGAGCTTAAACTTTCTCAAGAACACTATGTAAAGAAGATTTTTAGGAAGTTTGAACACCTTGATTGTAAACTAGTGTCAAATCCTTATGATCTCAACTCACAACTAAAGAAAAATAGAGAATATAGTATTATTAACCATAAATCTTTGTTGTAAATAAAATACTAAAGCCTAAATACATGATAACTCTGGCCTAGAAAAACCAGAGATAGAGTTATCACAGCTTTGTAATATTCTAGGTTGTCGTCCTCTGAAATCAGCTCTAATATGCTTATTTGTTCTTAGATTCAAAGGATTAATTATTTACTAAAGGTAAAAAAAAAATCTAGTTCAAATAAATCATAATAAAATATGGATGAAAATTTCCTAAATAAACCTATTTAAATTATAGAATAATTATTGATTTTTAAGTCAATTAATCAAGATTGGGGATTTACAATCCAACTTCAATTATAAACCTTTAGGCGAAACAAGGGTATATAATTTAATAGTTTTAGGGTAATCAAAATGCATGGTCTAACGAGATCAACCTGCGTTCCACACCTTAGAGTTGATCCGTATCCTAACTTTTAATATTTTATTTCATTGAATTACCTAATAGATGAATGGACATGAAATCTAGGTTTAGGTCTAAGGTTTTTAGGTTTTTACCACTTTGTGTAGATTTGTCTTAAGGTAGATAATAATGACAAAACCTTTGATAACTAGACATCAAGAATTACCAAGAATCTCTAGTATCAAAGAATATGTGATTATATTATCTCCTAAGTTAAACTAACTTTAATGGATATTTTGATCTCAATACTAGTGCCCTAACATTTTATTCATTCCATTATTAATCCGATTTCACCCATTGTTTCCTTTTGGATCTAACCCTAGGTTTTCATGTTTCACCCTAATATGACTTTTTAACCTCTTATGGGCATGTCCTCACATACATAGGCCATAAAAGAATAAGAAAGAACCATTATTGATTTCAAAGAAATTAAAAACAATAATTTATTCAATAATAAAAGGAAAAAGAGAACAAACTAAGAAAAACCTTCAAGGTCTTCTTTTCTTTCCCAAGAATCGTCAAGTCATCTCTTTCCTAAAAAAAATCAAGAACTCCCTAGAAAACTTTAATATCGAGTTTTTATAGTTTCCATAAAAAATCCTAACATGTGGCATGTTCCTATTGGCCACTTATTTTACAAATAATTACCTAAAATGATTAAAAATAATAATGATTTCTAGTTTGTGTGGGGCCCACTTATGGCAGATGAAGTGCCTAAAATGCAATTCTCAAAGTAGAAAAAGTGAAATATCAATGTGGTAGTGTGTGAATTCGAAATTGGGGTCATTTCGAATTGGATTTTGAATTCATAAGTTGAATTTTGAAATCATTTCGAAATGGTCCTTCAATTCTGCATGGTTATTTTCAAATGGTCATAAGTTGCTCTTTTTAGCTTTGATTTGTACACCATTTAAAGCGTTGTATTTCTAACTTCTAGAGCTTCAAAACGATATATAGTTTGCCTAAAATGGACTTTAGGAACTACTCCAAATTTCACTTCAAAGTCAGAATACATGTTGTCACCAGATTTTGTGTTCCAAATTTCCATTCAACTTGATGAATTTGCTTCATGCCTTCTTATCCATGTTCGCTTGCCTTTCCTCATAGTCCATGAGTCTTGACTCATCAATTTCCTCATTTAAACCCTTTATTGATCTTTCAAAATTTAAAATGATTCAACTTGCATCATTTTCTTCCCTTAAACGTGAGATAAATCTCCAAAATACAAGTTAAATTCATGACTAGGGTTGTAGCATCGATTTAGATCAAGTCAGATGATTTGAGTATCTTATGGTGCATAAATCATATTAAATATGTATTATTAGAGCACATATTTTAGCTCTAACCAGTTACCCAAACTAAGCATGCTTATATCATTAGGAGCCTAATATACTTCACAAACTATACCACACCCAACATTGTTTATGCAATAGGAAAATTGAGTTGATACACTCAAAGTTCTAATTAGGACCATTGGATTACTATTTGTAGAGTACTTAAGTACTTGTGAGGCACCATTGATTATGGTTTGTGCTATAGTGGATTTTCAATTGTCCTTAAAGGATTTAATGATATTAACTTGATATCTTATTCAAATGAGATAAAATCTATTAGTGAGTATGTTGTTACCCTTAGAGGAGGTGCAATTTTTTGGAAGTCTACCTAGAAAGCTTGCATTGCTTGGTGTACTATTGTTAGGAACTCTAGATTACTTCATTCCTTAGTCTTAGATCATATAGGGAATGTGCATTCTACCCTAGGCCTCTTTAAATCTATCATAGTGGCAAACTATGACAATAAAACCAAAAAAAGTAGATCCAAAGAGTAGTAATCATACCTTTGATCTGGATGTTCCCAGATTGTTTCCAAACAATAAAGATATCAAAAACCACAGTAGAATTCATGTAACTGATGCTCTTCCACCCAATCTCTCCTCACAAGGTTTTAGGCATGAGAAAAGTGTGAGCTATTTTCTCTAGAAGAAAACTAGGGTTTCTTTTTGGGGGTTCTCTTTGGAAGAAGAAAGTCAAAAGTTTGAAACCTTAACCCCTAAGGGTATTTATAAGTCTCCCTGTGGGCTTAAGTGACTTAAGCTCAAATTAAGCTTGGGTAATCTAATCCAGCCTATTTGAGTCTTAATTAATTAATTAACTATATTGGGTTTTGACACGAAATATGAGATGAAAAATAATAAGTTCTGTATATTAGATTACACCTAGTTTATATAGGAGATTACAAGAAAAGAAATAGAAAACAAGAGACATAATAGGAAACTAACTTATTCCTAAATCATAAAACTATCTATTTACAAAAATAGGAAATTAAATCATAAAACTACCTATTTACAGAAATAGGAAACTAAATCATAAAACTATCTATTTATAAAAATGGGAAACTAACATAATAGGAAAATAATTATCCTATTCTATTTACAGCTCAATTATAGCCTATTTAAAGGTCAACACTCTCCCTCAAGCTGAGGAATAGATGTCTTCCATTCCCAACTTGAATACAAGATCGTGAAACATTGAACTATTCAGTCATTTTGTTAGGATATCAGTTAATTGATGTTCTGATGGAACATAGGACATACACACTACTACTTCCTCCAATTTTTCTTTGATGAAATGTTTATCAATCTCAATATGTTTTGTCCTATCGTGTTGTATAGGGTTATAAGCAATATTGATAGTTGACTTGTTGTCACAATAGAGCTTCATAGGACCATCCCACTTGATTCTCAAATCATTTAGAATAATCTTCAGCCAAAGTAGTTCACACAACCCTTGAGCAATGACCCTAAACTCTGATTCTGCAGACGACCTTGCTACCACATTTTGTTTTTTACTTCTCTATGTTACTAGATTACCTCCAAGAAAAGTACAATGCCCTGTAGTTGATCTTTGATCCACTAAGGAGCCTGCATAGTCAGCGTTGGTGTATGCTTCTAGAGCAAGAGTATTGTTCTTCATGAACAAAATTCCTTGCCCGGGGTTGCTTTTCAAGTAATGCAACACCTTGCAAGCAGCTTGAAGATAAGGTTCTCTTGGATCATGCATGAATTAACTGATCACGCTCACCAAGTAGGCGATGTCTGGCCGAGTGTGAGCAAGGTATATGAGTCTACCAACTAACCTCTGGTACATTCTTTTATCCACCATTGGTTCTTTTTTAGCTTCTCCCAACTTGTGGTTTGGATCCATTGGGGTAGAGACTGGTTTACACCCAATCTTCTCTGTTTCTACCAATAAATCAGTCACATACTTTTGTTGAGAGATGAAAATCCCTTATGTGGAATATGTCACCTCAATACCGAGGAAGTACTTTAGTTTCCCTAATTCCTTTATCTTAAACTTTGTTGCTAATCTTTGCTTCACTTCATGCTTTTCTCTATCATCATTTCCAGGCACTATGATGTCGTCAACATAGACTAAAAGTGCAATTACCCCCCCTACAGTCGAGTGCTTAATGAAGGGAGTGTGGTCACCTTGGTTTTGTTTGTACCCAGACTTTTTCATGACTTTTTCAAATCTCCCAAACCAAGCCCTAAGAGATTGTTTTAGCCCATAAAGTGCCTTTTTCAGCTTGCACACCTTGTTACCTGTGTTTCCCTCATATCCTGATGAGATGTTCATGTAAATCTCTTCATCTAAATCACCATGAAGAAATGCATTCTTAACATCATATTGTAGGAGTTGCCAATTGTAGTGGGCAGCTAGTGACAGTAGGATTCTTACATTATTCATTTTTGCAATTGGAGCAAAAGTGTCTTGATAATCAACTCCATAAGTTTGAGTGTACCCTTTGGCTACCAATCTTGCTTTATGTCTCTCAAGAGATCCATCAGCCTTATATTTCAGTGTGAAAATCTACTTGCAATCAACAATGTTTTTTCCTTTTGGTCTTTCAACAATCTCCCATGTTTTGTTATTTTCTAATGCACTCATCTCCTCTTTTATAGCATCCTTCCATTCCCTTTTTTTCAATGCCTCATAAACAGTGTTAAGGATGATAGTGGTGTTTAGACTCACAATGAAATTCTTGTGGACTGGTGATAGGTGCTTAAGAAACACATAGTGTGATAGTGGATAGAGTGGTCGGTTAGTGCATTCTTTGATGCCTTTTCTGACAGCAATGGGAAGATCTAGGTCTAGGTTATTTATTGAGTCAATGGAAGTTTCACCAAGTTGTGTATGTAAAGGTGGGTCTGATTTTACTGTGATTTCATTCCCAAGGTTTGAGTTGGATTCTTGGGCCTGTTTTTGTTCTAAAATAACCTTTTTCCTTTGAATACACCTTAGAAAATTGTGGAAAATTACAAGTAACACTGGCTGGAACAGGGGATGACACGGGTTTAGTGGTAAAATTGGGTGACTTAGGTGTGATTGGCTCGGATGACTCAGGTTCTTCATCACCATGGGTTGAGACATAAGGAATATCAAAAGGTTCAAAGGACTCATAATGACTATCTTCCATCATTGAAATCTCCCCCTAAAGAGAGGACTTGGGAAAAAAAAAGGTTTATTTTCTATGAAGGTGACATCTGCAGAGATGTAAAATTTTTTGGTTGAGGGATTGTAACACTTGTATCCTTTTTTAGTGGATGAGTAACCAAGGAAGACAAATTTTATGGCTCGAGGGTCTAGCTTGTCTCTATGTTGGCTGTGGACATGAACAAATGCAGTGCACCCAAATACCTTAGGAGTGAGCCCATTTGAGGTTCTGAAGTGTGGATAGAAACTCTTAAGTATCTCTACGGGGCTTTTATTGTCTAACACTCATGAGAGAATTCTATTTGTCATGTATGTAGCAATAAGAACAGCTTCCCCCCAATAGGACTTAGAAACATTCCCTTGAAAGAGTAAAGCTCGGGTTGTGTTGAGTAAATGCCCATTTTTCCTCTCAGCTACCCCATTTTGTTGGGGCGTGTTAACACATGATGAGTCATGGAAAATGCCCTGTGATTGAAAATAGAGTGACAAAATCTGGTTAAAGTAATCTCTAGCATTGTCTATCCTAAAGCCTTTTATTGTAACCCCAAATTGGTTTTGAACCATTGAGTGAAAATTAGGTATAACAATGCTAACATTAAATTTTTGTTTAAGAAGAAAGATCCATGTAACCTGAGTGCAGTCATCAATTAAGGATACAAATCAACGAGCCCCAGAAACATTAGGTATAGTCGAAGGACCCCATATGTCACTATGAATTAAATGAAAAGGATGAGAACTTCTTTTATTGCTAATAGGAAAAGATACACGAGTATGTTTTGCCAATTCACAAGTTTCGCAATAAAACTCAGAAATATCTAATCCTTGGAACAAATGAGGAAACACGACCTTTAAAACCGTAAAAGATAGATGACCTAGACGTAAGTGATACAACCAAATGGTATCTTTATTTGAGGAACTAAAAAAAGACAACGACAAATTATTACTAGTTTTCTGAGATAATTCAAGGTGGTAAAGATCGTTCCTTTCCTTAGCAAGTCCAATCCTCCTCCCCGAGCCTTGTTCCTGAAAAACACAATAAGAAGGGAAAAAAATTGCATAACATTTAAGATCATGGGTAAGCTTTTGAATAGAAACAAGGTTGACCGACAATTTTGGTACATGGAGGACATTTTTAAGAATAAGGGTAGGTGTGATGTATATGTCTCCGAAACCTACAACGGTAGCTAAAGAGCCATTGGCCACTGCAATTTTCTTGTTACTTGGGCTTGGGGCATAGATATGGAAAAGTTGAGAGTTGGAGGTCATATGGTTTGTGGCATCGGAGTCTATTATCCAAGAGTCATCATAAACCCTATGTGAGGCATTTATGAAAAAAGAGAGTGAAAGTGTACCTGAAAGAGCCAAAGAACAAGTTCTAATAGGTTTGTCAAGGGATCCCAACAAGCTTATCAATTTCTCCATTTCTTCACTATTGAACCCGCCTGTTGCTGAATTTTCCTCAGTTTTGGGCTGCTCTGCCATATGTGCTTGAGGCCTTTGCTACCCTCCATGGTTTTCCCATTCATGACTTGGTGGTTTACCATTCAGCTTCCAACACTTCTCTTTTGTGTGCCTTGGTTTCTTGCAATAGGTGCACTAGAGATTGTCCTTGTTCTCCTTCCACTGATTGTCTTTACCTAAGTGTTTAGGCAGATCATTCTTTCCTTGCTCTGAATATTCTATTTTTGCAATTAGAGCTGATCCATCCAAGGTTTGTGGTTCAAGCATAACACTCCTTCAGCTTTCCTCGCCTCGAATCAGTGCCACCATCTCATTAAAACATGGAACCTCCTGCTTGCCAAGAATCTAGATTCTCACTTGATCAAATTCTAGGTTAAGCCCAACAAGAAAATCATAGACTCTATCTTGTTCAATGAAATCCTTTAGAATAATGGCATCCTCAGGACATTTGGTTTTTATCACCCTATAATGATCAAGTTGTTGCCACAAAGCTTTCAATTGATTGACATATTTAGTAAATGTTTTACTTCCCTATTTTGTAGTAATTGTCTTCACCTTAACCTCGTATACTTGAGTCGCATCTCTAGCTTTTGAATGTGTCTGTTGGATTGCGTTCCAAATATCCTTAGTCGTAGCCAAGAACATACATGTGTCACTAATCTCAAGAGTCATAGAATTCCACAACCATGCCATAATCATAGAATCTTCTTCATTCCATGCTTCAAAATGGGGATCTCCGGGTTTCGGCCCTATACCCATAAGATGGATGATCTTCCATTTCCCTTTCAGCACAGTGCAAACAAGTTGAGACCATTTAAGGTAATTATTTCCATCTAGCCTATATGCAGCCTGAATGTTTTGCAATTCCCTAGGTTGTTGAGATCAAACAATCTCCTTCGATTGTGTTATAGTAGTTGTCTCTGCAATCTCCGACATCTTCCACGAAAAAACCTGATCTCTTGGGAATTAAGGCAAATCACGAAACAAAAAACCAGAAGCAATGAAGGTTGGTAAAAGAACACGTGAATAAAAAAAAATTCAGCTATGAAGGTAAAAAAAATGGCGATGAAGGCCAAAATGATGTCTAGGTTTTAAAAACCTACTGCTCTGATACCATGACACGAAATATGGGATGAAAAATAATAAGTTCTATATATTAGATTGACTATACACCCAGTTTATATAGGAGATTACAAGAGAAGAAATAGGAAACAAGAGACATAATAGGAAACTAACTTATTCCTAAATCATAAAACTATCTATTTACAAAAATAGGAAACTAAATCATAAAACTATCTTTTTACAGAAATAGGAAACTAACATAATAGGAAAATAATTCTCCTAATCTATTTACTACTCAATTATAGCCTATTTACAGCTCGACAGGTTTCAATTAATTTAATTATCTCAGTCCAAAAGGACAATTCATAAGATTTAGTGCAACCTTATGTTTTTACCAAAATGACCTTATGCACACTTATGAACCTGAAACCCAAAATCTTCAAAACAAATGTACTACCAAGATCTAAGAGCTCAAGTGGAGACTATTGGTACCTATAGAAAAATACTAGCTCTTTTATAATTCAATTTTAAAGTTGATTGAACATTCCACTAAAGAGAACCAATTGCACTTCAGTATCTTATGTAATCACTACACTATGAAGCTTAGGTCTATGACTTACTATCCATTATATATGCAAACCCCCATAAACTAGTGTTTGTAATCTAACAAGGTAGTGTTATCACCTATCAAGATTACCTCTTCGATCCTTGAGTTATAGATCCTCCTATTATATGATTAATTGAAATGCTTTAACTCTAAGGATGATATGTCAAATTTCCACTAAAGGAAATTTATGGGCATAATTTTCTTGATTACATGTCCTTTTAATCACCCAATAGAATACACTATCTTAATCCCATGAGATATCATGATGCTCTTATTAAGAATATCTGTTTTCATCAACCTCTATTGCTAGTGATCCAATCCGTAGGGATATATGACCACATTAAGGTCTCACTCATAGGTCAAAGTCTTCTTGTGATGTCCCACATCGGATAGGGGAGAATGTTCCTGGCTCTATATATGTAGAGGCTCCTCTTAACCAAGTAGACGCGTTTTAAAGTCGTGAGGGCTCCCTTGGGCCCAAAGCGGACAATATCTACATGGTTGGGTGCGGGTCGTTACAAATGGTATCAAAGCCGATCCCCGACCCCGATGTGAGGATTTGTTTGGCCTCGTAAGGGGTGTTTGTCTGTTTGGCCCCGCAATCCCATGGGACACAACGAGGACGTTGTGTCTGCATGAGGGAGTGTTTGTGATGTCCCATATCGAATAGGGGAGAATGTTCCTAGCGCTATATACGTAGAGGCTCCTCTTAACCAAGTAGACGCGTTTTAAAGCCGTGAGGGCCCCTTTGGGTCTAAAGCGAACAATATCTACATGGTTGGGAGCGGGTCGTTACACTTCTATTGATTTTGGCATAGACTTAATATTCTCTTAGGATTGAGAGTTCATGCAATATAGTAATTTAGTAAATCATGACAACTAATAGCCTTATATCATGATTCATCATAGATCTTGTTCAATGTATAATCATACACACTAATGCACTCATTATGAAAAACCCATCTTGACGGTCAAGATAAGCTATCCCTCTAATTAGGAGGTGGTGCATTATAGTCTCTATAAAATTGCTCAAATCTATTAACCAATTATGAACAATTAATCATTTTACAATGGAGCCATGTGATTCGTGCCCACTTGGTGTCTCAGCTGATTAATATCCAGCTGGTGCTCCTTGGATGAGGGATTGATCAACAAAATTTATACCTTTAACACCATACACTAGGGTAGCAAATAAAAAGCTACTATAGTATAGTGGCCTTAGGATCGTTCACTGGGAATGATTCACAAGCACTCAATGATACCAATTCCAAGTGAATTGGTCTTGTTTCATTTCAAGGTTAGTAAAAGAAATAAAACACAAACTTTGGTTGGTGATGGTTTAGACTTAAACTAATTAACTTAACAGAAGTTTGGAATAACTTAGGAAGAAAAACATTCCTTGAAGAATTAGGTACACTTGGGGTGGTTCCTCATACAAAGGACAAAGCTCCGGTCAGATGGTTCCTTTCCTCACGTTAGAGACTCAACATATAGTCAATTCTCTAGCTGGTGTGGTACAGATTCACCCTTCAATTAGATTTCACTTTAATTCTCTCACTGATGCAACTTGCAATGGTTTAAGCCTCTCACTAAGCCTCAACCATTCAAGGTGATCCTTAACTTTGGATTACCCGTCAAAAGCTCGCAAGAGATAACTAATGGATGTCTCCTAGGAGTCCAAAAGCTTATCAAGTGTTGGCTATTCTAGAAAATCCTACCCTGAAGTCACCTACCAGAGGCTCGCACAGGGTAAACTAGTGCATTTCCATGGTGGGAAATCACTTGCCTTACCAAGTGTTGGCCCAGGTGACTCCCGGGTGTTTTAAGTTAACTAAAAACATTGAAATCACTAAAGGATTTCACTTCCTCTTCATTACTAACTAAAACCACAGAGCTTTGCATTCTTGCACTTGGAACCTTCCCCAGCAACCTTAGCTCCAAGGAATTGTAGGTTTAGTTACTCATTCTCTGGGGGAAAACTCCTCAGAGAATTCATAACTTAGAAATAAAATGAAAATACAAAGTGAGAAGGTAAGGCAGTAGAAAGAAAAGACCCTTTACTTGCTTACCAAACTCTTACAGAAGGAACTCCTCTGCAACCCCTCCCTCTGGAACAAGCTCCCGAGAGGTATATATATAAACATAATATAAAACTAATTGTTACAAAGATATTTGGTCTTTTTACTAACTTAAAAACTAAGGAATCATGTAATTGGTGGTTTACAAGGAGTATTTTGGGATTTAGACAACAAAAATCTAATGGAAAATATCTCCCAATGTCGGTAGCAAGTTGTCGGAAGGCTTCAGGAAGCATTTTGCAGGAGGAAAATGGTTGTTGCGAAATTTCGCAGACACCCAGGAGGGCTGCGAAATATTTTCGCAACACCAAGCCATTATTGAAGGCTTGCGAAGTTGGCTTCCATCTTGATGTTCCAAGCTTCCCTCTCGCGGTATGAATTGGGCATCGTCAGAAGGAGAAGCATTCTACTGTACAAAAGTGTTGCGAAATCACTTCGCAACAAAAGGCTGATTTCGCAAAGACTTTTGGTTGATCTGCTTGTAACAGCTGCAACTTCCTCATTTCAACTCCAAATTGCACACCGTTTGAAGCATTGGATTGTTGACTTCCTGAGATTTGAAATGGTATATAGAATGCATCATTTGGACTTCAGGAAGTGCCCCAAAAGTGGCTGCTACGACTGTCATCAAGAACATGCTCCATAGCTGATCCTCTTTGCTTTTTCTCCTTGCAATCCGGATTTACTTTTGGCAATTGAATTCTAAGCTTTGCCCAAGATTCCTCATAGCTCTCCTCAATATTGACTTGCTTTGGTGATCAAAATACTAACAAAAACACCAAAACTTGCACAAAATGAGTAAAATTGCTTTCAAGGACCCTTAACATGCCAATTGAGTTAAAAGGCCTAAACTACTACTCAAAAGTGGTTAAAAGGATTGATTATAGGCTAATCAAATTGCACTTTTTGAGTAGTAATCACTCCCCCCAACCGACATATTGCTAGTCCCTTAGCAATAAAGGAGAGAAAAATGAAAATAAATAGCAACTAATCTAAAATTTACAACATCATGCTAAACAAAATCAATTCTCAAGTGGCATGATGATCTATTTCTCACATGAATCATTAAAGAAATACAAACCCAAATCTCAACAAGAGTCATAACAACTATGCTAAGCACTGTCAATCTAGGGAGTGCATTATGCAAACTGAAGTTTTAAAATCACTTCCACTTTCTATGAATCAAACTTTAGTCTTCCACCTTAATCTATGTGTTTTTGTTCCTTAGCTTCCGAGAATAATATGCTACTAATCTCACCCCCCAACCTATCTCTTTTCAACACTTTAGCAATCTGACCAAAATCCATAAGAAAAGAACACACCTTTCTCTTTTTTTTTTTTTTTTTTTTTTTTTTTTTTTAGAAGGCAGTAGCTTCATGGGGTATTTTTTTTTTTTGACTTGTCCATGTAATGGGGGTCCATCGATGACTCCCAACCACTTAAGGTTTAGGGCACCAAGCTTTAAGGATCTTTCAACCACTAACTCCTCGGATTTTTCCCCGGACTTTTAAGAATGAATTTTTAATACCCAAGCATCTACCATATGCTAACTCTACCTATTCACCCTTATAACGAGCATTGAGGTCGGTGACTCCCAACCAATTAAGGTTTAGGGCACCAGGCTTTAAAGATTTTCACCATATACCCCTCAGACCTTGCTCGGGTTTCAAGGCAAGCAAACAACTTTCTTTATTTCAAAGGCTCATTGGCCTTTTGCAGCGTGTTTCAATTTTTATCAAATGAGGTCAAATATACTAAGTTCCAAAACTATCCTAAGTCAAGAGGGAATTAGCTTTTCATCTTATAATCGGAAACTAATGTGCACAGTGTGTGGATAGCTTAAAGTAGAAGAACTCAATTCAATTTCAGTAGAAGTTTCAACAATTGAACCACTTTAGTAAGCATAATCCATACTCTAAGTTAAGTGAAAAACAACAGTTCAATTTCTCTTGGTTTAATTTGAAAATTTTTCCTCAAAATTCATGGAGAATAGAATAACATAAGCAAATAGTAAAATCTATAACTAATTAACCAATATAATTGCAATATCAAAAAGATTTAGAATACTTCCTTCCTCATACCCCCCAACCGAACTGAGCATTGTCCTCAATGTGATTTGAGTGACTGTAATTAAAGGGAGGAAGTGGTACCTCCTGATTGATATCAAATTCGAATATTGATTGGGGAAAACCACATGTTTCAAAAAGAATAGAATATGTGAGAAAAGGAAATAAGGAGAATTTAATGCTAACTTTGAACAAGAAATATTCAGCTTGTATTACTTTGAGTTCATTTGATTATAATGATAAGGACAAGTAACACAAGGAATCCCATATATAGTACCAAAATACTGGGATTTCATTTCAACTAAAAAAAAAAAAACAAGCATAAAAACATAAATAGAAAATATATATAATGTCTGATGAGTGGGGTGATGGTGCTAGGCAGAAGGATCTGCTGCCTCTTCTGGTGGTGCATCAGCTGGGGCTTCTTGAGGATGGGGCTCTGCAGGAGTTGATGTGGATGGCTCTTCAGCTTGTGGCAGATCGAAATGTACTTGAAGCTGCCTTAGGATGGCAGCTTGTTGAGCCTGAGAGGCTAACATCTGCTCCTGGCATGCTTTGATGGCTGCCAACTCCTGAGCAAGATTGCTCTGTGAAGGCTGTAAGAGTCTCCAGTGCCCGGCACAATTCTCTATATTCTGATAGAGGAATGGCCATCCTTGGCTCTGCTGATGTAGAAGGCCGAGATGCACTGGGTAGGTGGTGGATCCCTTGGGACGGCAGGAATGGCAAGTGTTATATTCTCCGGCCTATGTCTTTGGGAGGCTCTCCTTGCACTGGGCCGAGGCTGATCAGATGCTCAATTTTGTAGGCCGTCATATTATTCCATTTATCCAGTGGTGAAAGGCTCACGGCACATTCTCTTCTTCTCCAGCTGAGGCTCAAGCAGGTATCCCATATGCTCTAAAATCGGCATAGCAGCCTTGGGAATAGGAGTGGAATGCAATCAGCCCTTTGCAGCCTTTTTTCTATGAACCTTCTCCTCGAAGTAGAGAAGGGCTGCCAAGATCAAATGGTGAGGCCCAAAGAAGAATCCTTCGGACATCTTGTAGAGTGCTTCCAAGAGGACTCCCCTTCTCTGGGTCCAATGCCGCAATGGATATAAATTATGCCTCAAAAAGGCATCAATCAAGAACATAATCGGAGGCAGCTCCCCCTCAAAGCAGTGTGATCGACAACAGCTCCTCTAGAAAGGGCTCTCACCATCTCTAGCTCGGAAGGATTTCCCTGTGCCTTATAATTATCGAATTGGGTTGGCTCAAAAGTGATTTGCAGGGGCTTGAGCAATCGACGTGCCCCCAAGATACCATGCTTTCCATCAATTGTAAAGTGAATCAAAGTTGGATTCCTTACCTCTTTAGTTGTCATCGATTGGTAGAAATCAGTAACTATCCGTGGATAGAAAAATTCTCTTGGAGCTAGCAGATGCTCCATATGATACTTCCTCAGCAGCTGGAAAGATTGAGCAAGCTCTGGCCTCACTCTGAATGCTGCTAAATCGAAGCTCAATTCAGAATGGAATGCTCGTGTTCGACAATCCAAATTACCTTCGATTGGAGGCTGGGCCAACATTGGCCTTCTAATCACTTCCTCTGGAGCTAATTCGGCTTGCATTTGAGGCTCTGGAAGTGGTGCCTTTCCCTTCTTCGATTTTTCTTTTGGTGCCGGAGATGGTACCGTGATGGAGTTGGTGAGGGGACCTGGGGATGCAAGCGGGAGAAGAATTTGGTGAAGACACCGGAGTTTGAATCGGCGACTGCTCTGGTGTTTGCACAGGGGATTGCTCGGGGATTGCTCAGTCAAATCAATTGGCTCTGAGCTCTCAACCCTCGGCTTTTTCTGTAATGGCCGCCCTCCCGACCTGGTCAAATACCGTCTTGCCGGCGGCTTCGATGGCGCGGACGGTACCGGAGGTGGATTCGGCCTTGTCTGCGAAGGCCCTGGAGCAGAACTTGGAAGTGGCTCCTTTCGCAGCCCCTTTTTTCGGTTCGAAGGAGACGACGTCTTAGCTCCTCGTGTTCGAGCCATCTCGAGCTATCAAACTTCGGCCGACGTTGCTAATCTGAGAGGATGATCGGAGGATGAACGGCGAGGCTCAGTGAAGAAGATGAAGAGGTTGCGAAAATGGCGCTCTGATTTTTGAAACCCTTTTCGCAGTGGAAATGACCGGTATAAATAGGGAAAACGGAACCCCAAAGGTCAGTTTTTATTTTCGCAACAAATCGCCAATTTCGCAGCAACTTGGCATTTTCGCAAAGAACTTCGCAGGCGCTTTTGCACTGCGAAATCGATGTCATGTGTATGCGAAGTGGCACTCGTGTGCCAAACCCCCTTTCGCAATTGCGAAAATCCCTTCGCAATAGGAATTTTGGTGCGAAATCATGCTTTTCCATTTCGCAATGCATTTCGCAATTGCGAAATTGGTGCTACTGTTCTGCGGAGTGGCACTCGTGTGCCAAACCCCCCTTTCGCAATTGCGAAATACCTTCGCAGAGGCTCCTACAGTGCTGCGGAGTGGATTGGCAACAAAATGCCCGTTTCGCAGAGGTTTCCTTCTTGCTGCGAAATTTCGCAGAGCTCTGTTTTTCCCCTGCTTTTGCTCTGTTTCGGCTCCAATTTCGACCCGATTTTTTTTCTTTTCAATCCCCTTGAAATTTCTTCCACCTGGGATCATTCAAACCAATTAAAACACACCTAGAAACATGATTTAAGATCAAAAACAAAAATCAAATATACGAAGAAACTTGAAAATTTACAAAATTTACAAACTGAACTGTGGTAAAACCACGTTCAGCAAACCCTTTTTCACTTAGGCTTTTTGAGGTTCAAGGAGGTTGATTGCCTCCTTTTCTGATTTGAATGGCTCCATGAATGGCTTGAGACGATATCCATTGACTCGAAAGCTATCCTTGCCATCAGAATTCAATAAGTCCACCACTCCATTGGAATATACTCGATGAATAACAAATGGACCAATCCATCTTGACTTGAGCTTCCCAGGGAAAATATGGAGTCTTGAGTCATACATCAGAACTTTTTGTCCCAAAACAGCCCCCATAGCAAGATCATAAAAATAAAAAAAATAAAAACTAAGTTAAATCAAACCAAACTAAAATTAAAGCAATAAATCAAAATTAAAACAAGTTTAAAAATAAAACAAAAAGATATGGACTAGCTAGTCTTTAGAAAGACTAAGTCCATAAGAAAATTGGATCCGAATTTAGCTTGCCCGGATCCCATATGAAGTTTGCATTTAAATCAACAAGAAGTGGCTTCAAAACTAGCTTTGGAGGGTCCTCCCTAGCTACTCCTTTTAAGTCCTCCTCATTGAACAAGGGTAAGCTCTCTTCCATCTTTCTCCAACTTTGTAGAGTGGCAAGTCCCATAGGCAATTCAGAAAAATCCTCCTCAAAATCCACAAGACTTTCATTCAACTTGTCTTGCATATGCTGATTACAGTGCTCCTCCACCAAAGTATCAATAATACATACTTCCTCTGGACCTTCTTCTTCTTCCCGGAGTGATTTGCTTTTTTAGACATATAGAAAATATTGAGATCCAAAGTGTCATGTTACCAAAAGTAAGTTGCATAAGCCCATTTCTGCAGTTGATGATTGCATTTGAAGTTGCAAGAAATGGCCTTCCAAGGATGATAGGAACTAAATTAGCTTCCTTTACAGTAGGATCTGTATCAAGAACAACAAAATCTACTGGATAGTAGAAATTATCCACTTGAACCAATACATCCTCAATTACCCCTCTTGGAATTTTCACTGATCTATCTGCCAAAGACAAAGTGATTGCTGTTGGCTTCAACTCTCCAAGGCCCAATTGCTTGTAGACTGTATATGGAAGCAAATTCACACTTGCTCCCAAATCCAACAAGGCTTTTTCCACTACCTTTCCTCCAATCATGACTGAAATGGTAGGGCTTCCAGGGTCTTTATACTTCAAAGGAGACTTACACTGTAAGATTGCACTTACTTGCTCAGTCAAGAAGGCTTTCTTGTTTACAGTCAACCCTCTTTTGATAGTACATAAATCCTTTAGGAATTTTGCATACGTTGGGACTTGTTTGATCATATCCAACAGTGGAATATTAACTTTCACTTGCCTCAAGACTTCAAGGATTTCAGCTGCATTTCTAATCCCTTTTTTAGCATGTAATGCTTGAGGAAAAGGTGGAATGGTTGATTTCTTCAGCATCCCTTCCTTCAGAAGCTCCTTCTCTGGCATTGCTTTCATTGTTGAATCAGAGTCCTTCTTCTCTTCAGTGATTCCACTCTCTTTATCTTCCATTTCCTTCCCCTTCTTCACCTCTTCTTCTTTCTCAACATGTAACTTAGGCAATCGGCTTCTCAATTTGCTTACCACTCCTCAGAGTGATCAAGGCTTTGACTTCTTTCACCTGTGATGATTCTCCCTCTTGGTTTTCCACTTCATGGACACCTTTGGGATTTTGGTGAGGTTGAGAAGGAAATCTTCCATTTTCTTGCAGGGTATTCAAATTTGTAAGCCTGGAGATTGAATACTGGATATTATCAAATTTTTGATTCATGTCATTCTGCAGCCCATCTATCCTTTTTATTCAACCCATTCTCCATTCTATCCATTCTTTGATCAACTCTAGCATTAATGGCTTCTTGCTTTCCAACAAAATCTCCCACTACCTTGCTGAGATTGGTTATTGCTTGTTCAATACTTGAAGATTGCTGAGATGGTGGATCCGGCTGTTGGTATTGAGTTTTTCTGGCCTTCCATGAGAAATTTGGATGATTCCTCCAACTAGAATTGTAAGTATTTCCATAAGGCACATTGTTATTGGGCCTGAACTGTCCAATAGCATTTGCTTGATCTCTATACATTTCCCTTTCAGTTGAAGTTGGTGGCATTCCTCCACCACATGTTCATATGACTCGACAATTGGGACACAGCTTCACTTGCACCGGTGCTTCAAAGAATAAATGCTTGCACTTCATGAATTCTTTTCAGCTCCAGCTCCTCCAATCTTCTTGTCATGGCTGCCATCTTTGCTTTCATGTCATCATCTTCTTTCAAGGCATACATCCCAGCCTTTGCATTGTAAGCATTCAACTGAGACTTCATTTTTCCCACTTCTCCTTTAGGTGGTTCATCCCATCCCCTTGAAACTTCAGCTACATAGCTCAAAAAATCCATAGCTTCCTCTGGATTTTTACTCATGAAA
This sequence comes from Vitis amurensis, assembly GCA_037355405.1. Taxonomy (NCBI): domain Eukaryota; kingdom Viridiplantae; phylum Streptophyta; class Magnoliopsida; order Vitales; family Vitaceae; genus Vitis; species Vitis amurensis. The sequence goes on from CM074685.1 coordinate 28,362, forward strand.
TCTCCTCCACACATTGTCTCGAGGAGTTGCTTCATTGAGGATGACATACCATCATAGAAGTAACTCACCAATAGCCAAGTATCAAAGCCATGGTGAGGACAAGCATTTATAGTTTCCATGTATCTTTCCCAACACTCATAGAATTTCTCATTCTCTTTAGCTGAGAAGTTTGAAATTTGCCTTTTCAAGCCATTTGTTCTATGAGTAGGAAAAAATTTCTTAAGGAATTCAGCTTGTAAGTCAGTCCAAGAGCGGATACTCCTTGGCCTTAAAGAATTAAGCCAAATTTTGGCCTTATCCTTTAAAGTAAAAGGAAATAACTTAAGCCTCATCAAATCAATTGAAGCTCCTCCCTCTTGGAATGTATTACAAACATCCTCAAATTCCTTGATGTGTGCATACGGATTCTCACTCTCCATACCATGGAAAGTTGGCGTAAGTGGAACAAGATATGGCTCCTGATCACTAGCTGCTCAGTAGGGGGCACTATACATGATGGTGCACTCATACGAGGTGGATGCATACGATCCCTCATTGATCTCGAATTCATTGGGATTATCTTGACGACCTTGGTGACTATGCCGATCTTCGGTGTAGGTTCCATGATATTCAAGATTACTTCCAATTCTTTTCCTTGAGGTGTATCACACTTAACAAGTCTTCCTCCACCTGTCTCGTATCCACTTTGGCATACACAACTAGTATCCAGCTGCAACTAAAAATGAAAACAGAGGACAACAAGAAAACACAGGCTACAACAACAAAATTAAACTAGGCTAAATTTTAAAAGATAAACTTAAATTATAAAGAAAGAATGAAAATTAGTAAAATGAAAGAAACTTTACCAACTTGTGATAAAAATCACAAGTACTCAACAATGGTATCACGTCAAACTTGACACTCAGTCCCCGGCAACGGCGCCATTTGATTCGTGCCCACTTGGTGTCTCAGCTGATTAATATCCAGCTGGTGCTCCTTGGATGAGGGATTGATCAACAAAATTTATACCTTTAACACCATACACTAGGGTAGCAAATAAAAAGCTACTATAGTATAGTGGCCTTAGGATCGTTCACTGGGAATGATTCACAAGCACTCAATGATACCAATTCCAAGTGAATTGGTCTTGTTTCATTTCAAGGTTAGTAAAAGAAATAAAACACAAACTTTGGTTGGTGATGGTTTAGACTTAAACTAATTAACTTAACAGAAGTTTGGAATAACTTAGGAAGAAAAACATTCCTTGAAGAATTAGGTACACTGGGGGTGGTTCCTCATACAAAGGACAAAGCTCTGGTCGATGGTTCCTTTCCTCACGTTAGAGACTCAACATATAGTCAATTCTCTAGCTGGTGTGGTACAGATTCACCCTTCAATTAGATTTCACTTTAATTCTCTCATCGATGCAACTTGCAATGGTTTAAGCCTCTCACTAAGCCTCAACCATTCAAGGTGATCCTTAACTTTGGATTACCCACAAAAGCTCGCAAGAGATAACTAATGGATGTCTCCTAGGAGTCCAAAAGCTTATCAAGTGTTGGCTATTCTAGAAAATCCTACCCCGAAGTCACCTACCGGAGGCTCGCACAGGTAAACTAGTGCATTTCCATGGTGGGAAATCACTTGCCTTACCAAGTGTTGGCCTGTGTGACTCCCGGGTGTTTTAAGTTAACTAAAAACATTGAAATCACTAAAGGATTTCACTTCCTCTTCATTACTAACTAAAACCACAGAGCTTTGCATTCTTGCACTTGGAACCTTCCCAAGCAACCTTAGCTCCAAGGAATTGTAGGTTTAGTTACTCATTCTCTGGGAAAACTCCTCGAGAATTCATAACTTAGAAATAAAATGAAAATACAAAGTGAGAAGGTAAGGCAGTAGAAAGAAAAGACCCTTTACTTGCTTACCAAACTCTTACTGAATGAACTCCTCTCGCAACCCCTCCCTCTCGGAACAAGCTCCCGAGAGGTATATATATAAACATAATATAAAACTAATTGTTACAAAGATATTTGGTCTTTTTTACTAACTTAAAAACTAAGGAATCATGTAATTGGTGGTTTACAAGGAGTATTTTGGGATTTAGACAACAAAAATCTAATGGAAAATATCTCCCAATGTCGGTAGCAGCTGTCGGAAGGCTTCAGGAAGCATTTCGCAGGAGGAAAATGGTTGTTGCGAAATTTCGCAGACACCCAGGAGGGCTGCGAAATATTTTCGCAACACCAAGCCATTACTGAAGGCTTGCGAAGTTGGCTTCCATCTTGATGTTCCAAGCTTCCCTCTCGCGGTATGAATTGGGCATCGTCAGAAGGAGAAGCATTCTACTGTACAAAAGTGTTGCGAAATCACTTCGCAACAAAAGGCTGATTTCGCAGCACTTTTGGTTGATCTGCTTGTAACAGCTGCAACTTCCTCATTTCAACTCCAAATTGCACACCGTTTGAAGCATTGGATTGTTGACTTCCTGAGCTTTGAAATGGTATATAGAATGCATCATTTGGACTTCAGGAAGTGCCCCAAAAGTGGCTGCTACGACTGTCATCAAGAACATGCTCCATAGCTGATCCTCTTTGCTTTTTCTCCTTGCAATCCGGATTTACTTTTGGCAATTGAATTCTAAGCTTTGCCCAAGATTCCTCATAGCTCTCCTCAATATTGACTTGCTTTGGTGATCAAAATACTAACAAAAACACCAAAACTTGCACAAAATGAGTAAAATTGCTTTCAAGGACCCTTAACATGCCAATTGAGTTAAAAGGCCTAAACTACTACTCAAAAGTGGTTAAAAGGATTGATTATAGGCTAATCAAATTGCACTTTTTGAGTAGTAATCACCATGACTTGTGTCCTCTATGCAACTCCTATTGCACTCAAGTCATGTTCAAGACAAGTGAAATGGATATGTATGCTCAGATAACCAATTAATATAAATGAGATACAAAGAAGTAATAAGAAACATAAATAATAAATGAATTAATGAATCTAAAATTGTTACATCATATTATGCTTGTCAAGGCTCTATCCCAACAACTATAGAAGTTAAGTTTATTGCCTTAGAGAAGGTTGAGTCGCTTAGAAACCTCTTAGCAAATATCCTTTTATGGATGAGACCAACATCATATGTTTTTATGTATTATGATATCCAAATTACAGTAACTAAGGCTAAGAGTAAGATATTTAATGGAAAAAATAAGCACATACTCCTAAGGTATAATGTTATGCGAAAGATGCTTCAGACAAGGATTATATCTTTGGAATTTGTGAGGTCAAAATTGAATTTGGTCAAATCTCTTACCAAACCACTAAATAGGAAATTAATGGAAGAAACATCAAGAAGGATGTGGCTTATGCCTAATACAAAATTCAAGAGTGATTGTAAACCAACCTACTTGAATAGAGATCCCATGAAGTAGGTCCATATGGGTAATAACAAATCACTTATTGATTGTGAGATGCTCTATCAGCTATATATGTTTGAGAGTTCATCCCTAAGGTGTAGATAGAGAGTATTTTGCAATGACTAAGATGTTTTTACTCTTGTGAGTGATGTGTTTTGTTACAAGACACACTTGAAGGTTTCTCCTATATGATACTAGAGGTGGAGCCACTTCCTACGAGAAGTTAGGCATGTTCTCTAAAGTGGGATAATAGGTTCCTTGAGTTAAATAATGAAACATTGGTTCATAAAATTTATTTTCACTAAGTTTTTATGACTCAAAACTTATTTATCCTAAGGTTGGTTCATAGCCCATGGACACTATTACTAATGCATTGTATTCTAATTTTCCTTCAAGCATTTCCTTCTTCTCTCATACACTCAGTGGGGATTGTTGGAAGAGTGTGTGAATATGAGTGCAAAAGCTAAAAGACCACCATCCTCCTCTGCTACCACTATTGTCATTCTCCTTGGCTTCAATTACACTACTCTCAGCATCCCTGCAATCTCGTCCATACAATAACAGTCCTCTATTCCAGCAATGACAGTCCCATACCCTATTGTAGCTATTTACTAAGTTCTGCAGTCATACCCTTGCCTAGCTTGCCGTAGCCCAACCTATCTAAGCCTATTACAACCACACATCAACCCTTCTTTAGTCCTACACATGCTACATGTGACAAAACAGGAGGATAATAGAAAATATGTTTGAGATTCAAGTTTGTTTTAACTTATTACTCTTTTCTTTTTCTTTTAAAAAAGTTATAAATTTAGAAACTAAAACAGTAACAAGTAAAAAAGAAAATAAGAGAAAAGTCTAAAAGAAATGTTGGAATTAGTGCATGTTGTAACTAAAGCTTTGTTTGATATAGCTTCTAACTCCTTCCAGGAACATTTTAAGAAATATCATTAGTTTCTTGAAAATAGATTTATTAGTGTTTGGTTACCAAATTTAAATAAGGTCATAAATATTTATGTAAATTAATTGTTATTAAACAAAATATTAACTTCCCAAAGCATTTTTTTTTCTTTTGGCCAAAAGTTACTATATTGCAACTCTTGCTACTTTGAATGTCAATATTTTCATTGAGAGAACATTTTAAATGTAATCAAATTAATATATGCCGAAAGAGCTTTTATTATCCAAAAACTCTTTTAATATATAGATGGTACCCAAAAGTGTGTTGGATAAAAAAGTCATAACCCACTTAAAATTGTTTAAAACTTTATATTTAATTGAAGCTTTAGACGCATGTCAAGTGTTTGTCCAAAGGGAGTTTAAGCATATTGAACATATTATGTCTTATTTTCAAAGTGCAAAAGATTTATGATATTAGAAAAAAGTTCAGTTAAACTTTGTAAGTAGCTTGCATCTAAACCTCAATCTTTGGATCTTAGAAATAGGGAAAGTACAATGGAAAAAACATTAAGGAAAAATAAAAGAATTTTTTTTTAATAAATTAATAATAAGTTTAAACTGAATAAACTTTATTTAAATTATATAGTCTTCAAATGTATTGTTCTTTATTTGTCTTCCTATATAGAAAAAAGAGTTTGAAAATATTTAGAAATTTCAAATAATTTTGATTATATTTGGAATCAAATTAATAAAGAATTATGTACATATTTCTCTTTCAAACACTTTTTAGGATGCAAGGACTACTAATTTAACAAATTTTTTTTTATCTTTGCAAAATTAACATGAAATAGGTTTAGCCTATTTGATTGCGATGAACTACCCAGATTTAATTAAAGAAAGGGATCAAGACTCAATGACTGCTCTTCGATATATGGTGTGCAATCCAAATGCATTTGAAATGCAAAAAATGAAAAAGAGACCAGAATTCATGGAGGCTTTCATAAAATCAGAAAAGAAACCAGCAGAAAAGAGAGCAGAATTCATGGAGAAAATCAAAAAATCAGAAAACAATATTTTCATGAGATTCATGGATGCGATAAGTGAAGAGATACAGGACCTCATCATCCCCGGTAAAGTACACTTAATTCCTTCTTGGTGGTCATCTATTCTTCATTTACTCAATTATTCTTTTTTTTTTCTCTCTAGAAAACAATATTTTTTATAGAAATTGGGTGTTGGCATTAGCATAGCTCTTGAATGCTGAATATACTTCTATATATTCTCTTTTAAAAAAATTTAGTCTATGGTTAAGTTAGTTAGCAATATTATAAAGTGCAATACATTTTTTTTTTGGGCTTAGTTTATATTTTCTTTTGAAAAGAGCATATGAACATATGTTCTTGATAACATAGAACTACTTGGAGGGATCAAGTGAATTAATAATTCAAACAAAGATTAATTTCAGATTAATTCAATGATATCAAAAATAAAGTAAGAAAAGTAGTAGGTGAGATAGATGAAGTATGAGATAAAACCACATATATGTATGTTGTACATAAAATTTGGATAATCTTATTTACTCAAACCTGATGCAACTATCATCAAGTGACTTACTCTAACTTGAACCTATACTCTTCCTCAATGATTTTTACACCATCAACTTTAGGTATATATTGCTTCATTCTTGTGATATTAGATACTCTATTTGATTTTTCTATATATATGTGTGTATGTTGATTTTGACTACTTAAAAGAAATTTGTAATATTTTGATAATGCTTGAAGTATATTTCTCTGGAGTCGGAAACTGACTCTGTATTTTGTTATGGAACAAAAAAGGGGAAACATGCATGTATGGTTTTCATTCAATCTTTCAAATCAATCCAACTCAGCTGAACCCATTTTATTGGCTGTTATATTTATTCTCAATAAATAGAATGGAATCCATGGTGTCATCTTGATACTTAGTAGAGTGGTATTGAGCAAGTAAAATTCAATGTCCATAATGACTTCCATATTGTGAATTGGGGGCTTTAAGGAAGTGACGGTTTTCTTCTCAAATTTTCTTGTCTGAATAAAATAAGGATTTGGCCTAATAGATTTTGTTTAATACAATTTGTATTGTTAATGTCCATTTACCATTAATTATTTGCCTCAATTTCTCATAATGGTCAAGTGCCATTTCTTTTCTTTCCTTCTGTTAGATATGTTCATTATTTTTTCCCAATAAATAGTGGCCAAATCATCTCACAAATGAAGTTCTTTTTCAGATTGGTTCTTCAAAGAGACACGGAAGAAAAGGGCTGAAAGGTGAGATATTAAAAGTTTTTGTTTTCACCTTGCATATTTATTTTGATGGTTAGCATTTTTAGAATGTCTTGCTTAAAAAATTTAAAATATAATCAGATATTTAAAGCCTAAGTGTCCATCATGATACACACTTAATATTTTTTGTTTTTAAAATCAGAAACTTCCATATAAAAATAGAATATCTTGTACAAAAAGTAGAAATTTTGTCATATCTTTAAAAATGACTTTTAGAAATTTTAAAATCTAAGGAAGTAAAAATTTCTTGATACCTTAATTTTTTAAACTAGTACTTTTTTAATATAAGTCTCTAAGAATTATTTTATCTTATATAAAAATTAGTATTATTTTTTAATTTTAAAAACAAAAAACTTATCCAAATAAACACTAAGATGACATTTAGATACACATCTCATTTCAATTTTTAGAAACAAAAAATGATAATAACTAAACAAAAAATGATGGTAACCCCTATATAAAATGTAAAAATTAATAATTGAGATTTACTTTAAAAAATATAATGACTTTTAAAAATAGTTTCAAAAAATTGTTCTAATTTAAAAAAAAAAAAAAGGTAATTTTTTAGGATATAAGGTAAGTTTTACCTTTTGTATAAGAGTTAACATATTTTAGATTGAAGTTATTACTATTTTCAATTTTTAATTTTTTTTTTTATAAAAAAAGGTGTGTCCAAAAGATTATGAAGTTGTTGTTTCTATATGCTTCCTATTTTTCTATTTTTTAAAACAAAAATAATAGTTAATTTTAAGGACTAAATTGTGAATGCTGAAATTTCAAACTATCAACCAACCTCGATACAAAAAATGGGGAGGAAATCTCACCCAATTGAAAATTAGCCAATTTCGCAACAAAATATCTACCAAGAGAAAGACAAACTATAGATATTATTAAATATACCTTAATATTTATTTAAAATCCTTATATTTCACCATCTCCATGCAAAAAAAAAAAAATTGAAATATTAAAATTTTTAATGAATTATTTTATTTTATTATTTTATTTTTAATTTTATTTTATTGATTATCAAAAATATAAAAATCATTGTAATAGTCTTCTTAATGAGTATGTTTTATATTTTTGTATAATAATTAAATATTAAAAAACATAAATTTATAAATAAAATTATAAAAATTAAATTAAAAAATAATTATACATATATCATCATTTATTTTATATCCTCAAATATTTTCAAATTAAATATATCATCATTTTAATAATAATTAATGTGTGTTCAAATTCTGCATATTTTTACTAAACATCACAAATTGTATCATATACATATATAATTTTCTTTAATAAAACAACTTCAATATATGTATAATGGCTTGTTTTATCTTTTTTTAAAGATTTTCTCAACACTTCTATATATGAGTTTTGATTAAGTTTCATTCTATTAATATTTTTAATCCAAATTTTCATCTTAATATTTTCATAAAACCCAACTATTGATATTTCATAGTTTTTGATATTTAAATCCTTGTTACTTCTATGTAAAATATAAAGACTCCTATACCAAAAAAAAAAAAAAAAAAAGACATTTTGAACTTATCTTATATTTTTAAAAATTACTTCCGAAAATCTTAAAATTTGATATTGTATATTTTTTGTAACACTTCAATTTTGTAAATTATTTTTAAAAATCATTGTCCTTTCAATGTAAGTATTTAAGAATTCTTATATTTTATATAAGGGTTACTATTAATTTTTATTTTTCAAAATATAAAATATGAGTATATCCCAAGAATACCTAATTAGTTAAATGGGGAAAGAAAAAAAAAGGAAAAACACATGGGCACCTTCTCACTACAATTTGTAATTGAAAAATGTCACCCTTCATTAATAGATTTCATAAATTGCATCCCAAATACTACTAATTCTTTATTGAACATGCAAAGATTCTTGATTTAGCAAATATTTAGACCATATCAAGGCTCAAAAGGCTCAATGCTCAGCCCAAGCCTAGCTACTACTAGGGTCAATAAACCTTCAATTGTTTTTTTATTTTTTATGGGATAAACATAAATAATGCACAATCAAATTTTATCCCCTCTTGTGAGAACCTAATAGGAATTAATCAAATAGAACAACAAGAATTCACCCAATCAACAAGTATATAAACACCAACAATCTTTAGCGTGGAAAACCTTCTCCAATGTGAGAAGTAAAAACCACGGGACCCCTAAGCCACTTAAAAACTTCATTAATATAATCAATGGGTTACACAATTCTCTCTAAATAAAACTAGAGGCATATATCATCCATATCTCAAGAAAAATTAATCTTGACAATTTCAACAACTTTGCATAAAGATAATGAAGAAATCTCACCAAAAGCAGCCACTATTCTCGGACTGTTCCGAACTCCAAATCCAATCTCCACCGTTCAGAATGAAAATCAATGAGTTCTGAACGTGCTCACCAAAATCAGCTCAATTGAACCACGGATTAATCTTAATTGGAGCTCATGATCAAAATTGTTTAGAAAGAAAACTCACCAAAACAGAGGCTTTGTTCTCGGACTGAAAGACGACTGTCCGGAACTCCAAATCCGATCTCCACCGTTCAGATTGAAAATTAATGAGTCACAAACCTCTCCTCCAAATTTCAGGTCAATCGGCCCATAAACAAAGCGGGATCGGACCTTTGATGAAATTTGGACAATGAAGATAAACTGAGTTTTTCTCTCTAACTTCAAAAATAGTGATTCTCCCCTTTTCTCTTTTTTTTTTTTCTTTACCTCCGATAGCTACAAAAAAATTGGAAGAAGAAAAAGAAAGAGAGATTTTTCTTCTAACCATTTTATATAAAGGCCTAAAAGACCTTAAAATTTGGCCTCTTAATTTGGACATTCCACATGAAGAAAAACCCAACACTTTTAGATTTCATACAAGGAAAATTTTAGTGTATCAATTTATTATTATACACATCGAATTTTGAATTTGAACCATTGATACATATAAGTAAGTTGGACCATTGCACAAAGAAATGAAGAAATAGAACTTAGTTGTAATATGAAATGAACTAAATACAAATAAATGAATCATAATAACTAGGTATAGAGTAGTAATGCTCCAACCACGTGATGCCATTTTTCATTGTGTAGTAAAAGATCCCTCATAAATTTACATTTAAATTCAAATTTATTAAGTGATAATAGAAAATAGTCATAGAAGATTTTATAAGTTTTATAAATTACATTAGAATTATGTAAGACATTATTAAATAATTTAGGTATATAACTTTGAGCCATGCGATGTGACATTAGATGAAAAATGATTTTGGTAAATAATTACTTGATTGAAGTCACACATTGTTGAACCCATTTTTATTATTCTCAAAGTGAAAAATGGAAAATTAAAAGAAAAATAAATATTTTTCACACAAACATTTCACTTCTTTTAAACAACCTTTGTTACTAGGAAAGTAATAAAAAGAGTCAAACCATTAAAGAAAAATAAATGGTTAGACTAAGGTCGATTAGACATAACTTTTAACTTAAAAAGTTATGTATATATAATTTTTAAATGAACAACTTCTTGTTTTTAGTTTTTTAAAATAATAATAATAATAATAACTTTAATATAAAATACAAAAACTTGAGATACCAAAAAATTTTGTTTTTAATACTATTTTCCATTTTAAAGACCGTTCTAAAAAATTTTAGTTTATCTTAAATCAAAATTTGTTAATTTTATGATATTTCTACTTTCATAAAATTTTATTATAATAAAACTCTTGCCATCTTAACTTTTATTTTGTTATGTCCGTTTTTTATATTAAAGGCATGTCTCAAAGATGGCTTTTCAATGCATTTTTATATATCGGAAGAAAATAATCAATGCTATTTTTAATGTTGCCTGCTTTTATGTCTATTTCTATATTTATAATGATTTTTGTTTTATTTTATTATAATAATTTATAATTTAAATTTGAAGAATTAAGTTTTAGATTGATTGTCATTGATTTAGTAGCTAAATTTTTAAGAATAATTCTAAGATATAAAATCAATATCATACCAAACTCATAATGTGAACTATTGATTTATGTAAATAAAATCTGAACCGCCTTGAATAAATATATAAAGAAATGATGCTTCAATACAAAGCCAACCTACAAACACTTATAAAACATGATCCATATAAAAGCACTTTTCTATCAAATACTTATAAACGTGAATAAATTTTTTCCATGTGACTACTTCTCATCGGCAATGATCCAGTTTTTAATTACTTTTTAAGATTGTTAAAAAATAAAAAATAAAAATAAAAATAAAAAGTCTTGTTTATAGATCAATTGACCCTCTTAGAAAAAAAAAGTGGTAAAATATTCTTCAGCTTTTATAATGAATTAAATTACAAATGTATTACTGAAAACTATTGTTGTTGGAGTATTCTAGTGGTACATTATTAATCACACAATTTGTCTACTAATACAGGCATGCAGAATGAACTGTTAGACTTCAATTATCTTCTTCGATTCAATGATATTTCGTACTTAAGATATTATAGAATACTAGGTTATTTGCTCCTGATATATTTTCAATATTTTAGTAAATTGATTATTCCAATGCTAGCTTGATTGTATGTTTCATGTAACATTAGGTACTTTTCTTGTAAATTCAGTATTTATATGCTTTAGTATTTCAGTACTTAGGTTTTTTTATTTTATAAAACATGATCCATATAAAAGCACTTTTCTATCAAATACTTTAATGATATGTAAAACTAATCCTCAATATCTCACATTGCTGAAAACAGATTCTTTCTTAACCGACTTGTCCGTGTTCTGGTAGAATCTGATACTTCATGGAATGCTAGTATTAATTCCAGTATTGATGTCCAAAACCAAGTAGAAAGGGCCCTTGAATTGTCCCAAGCGCTTGAGCATACCGAGAAGAAGAGTGATGAAGATCCATTATTTTTGGCAATAATATCGAACATTCCAGAGATTGTCGAAGAAATAATCATCAACCACCCTCAAGCGCTTGAGCATACCGAGAAGAAGAGTGATGAAGATCCATTATTTTTGCAACAATATCGAACATTCCAGAGATTGTCGAAAAAATAATCATCAACCACCCTCAAGCGCTTGAGTATACTAATAAGGAGGGAATGAATATATTACATGTGGCAATCCTTTACCGTCATATTGATATTTTCGATATGGTGACAGAAAAGTTTGAAGCACTTTCAAAAATGTTATTATCAGCTACAGACAATAAAGATAACTCCTTACTACATATGGTTGGCCAAAAAAGAAAAGGTCAAGTAAGTGAAAAGATGCAAAGCCCTGCACTCCAATTGCGAAAAGAGTTGTTGCTATTTGAGGTAAAGTTCCACTTACCCATTAATTATAAACATAAATATCGTGCGCATGCATACACTTGTGTCAAACCATTAGATTTTTAGTCTTCATTATTAAATAATAAGTTATTATAGGTAATAGATGAGAAATATATAAGTTAGAAAAATGAGAGGATATTTTATGGGTTCCAAATCCCAAATTTGAGTCATTAATGTCCAACAAAATCTAGATAATCAAGTAAAAGTATAAAATATGATACTTAGGTATATTAAAAAAAAATAAAGGACAAAGAAATGAAACATGGATACAAATAAATATGACCTAAATATAAATAAATTGAATCTTTTTCTAAAAAAAATATAAACAAATGAGATCATTTCCTTTCCTTTCTTTTCTTTTTTGCCATCACTTTTGTATAAGGTATGAAATTAGTTTTTTGCTATTATGGAATCACTTTACTCTTTTTTAGACTTACACAAAGCTGATCAAGAAATACAAACGGAAAATCAACACATCAATGAAATTCAAATTCAAGACCTCTCATAAACCAAGCTGCTCATACCCTGTTAATAGTCACCAATTGACCTATAAATTTAAGTTATTTATTATTTAAAATGATATTAAGCGGACTATGAGTGAAAAACTTAATATTATGTCTGGTTGTAAAAAAGTATTAAAATTTTTTTTTCTCATATTTGATTTTAATATAGAAAATAAGGAAGAAAATCAAATATAATTAAAACTAAGTAGACACTTATACATTTTCAACTTATTTAAACTTTTTTTTTTTTTAATTCTACTTAATTTTCCTTTCAATGTTTTTTTTCTTACATTTTCCCTTAAGCTATGTTTGGTTCTTAAAAAATGTCAAAAAAAAAAAAATATATAGAAAGAAAAAGAGGAATGAAAGAAAAAACGAAGAAAAATAAAAATAGATTGAAAATACTAAATTATTTATACATGCTACTTCAAACTCATTTAACTTATTTTCACTCTCCAATATAAAAATTAAATAATTTGAAAATATATAAATTTCTAATTAATCTTAATCATATATTATTTTTATTATTTTTTTTATTGGACAACCAAATATGATAAAATCATTTTTCTTAACATTTTTTTTTTCTTATATAAGAACCAAACATTAAATTTTATATAAGTAAAAAACATAACCTAAAAGTTCATGAATAGTTGGTTTGAGTCATCTTGTTTGAATTTAAAGTATTTGTGTCAAAGGGGTAATATAATTACTATATTTGGAAAAATAATCTCCACTTGTTGAAAATTGTAAATATAACCTCAATTTTAAATTTTTATCTTCTACTTTTATTTCAAAAAGTGCTTGGATATAGGATAGGGATATAAAAAAAATAAAAAATGATGAAGGTATTTTGTTCAAAAAAAAATTATATTTCATGTTTCTAAATGCAAAAATTATTTTTTGGAATATATAATTGCTGATCCTTTTTAATCAAATAACGCTATTAATTTATTCTAGTGACAGGTGAAGGGATTACAAACAGCAAAATGATTGTATTTAAATGTATTACACGAATTACTTGTGATTGTATGTGTGCATGCAGAAAGTGAAGAAAGCTTGTCAGAAGTGTTTGATCAAGCCTCTCAACAAAGAGAACAAGACTGCTGAAGAATTATTTGCTACTAGGAATGAGCAACTCCATAAAGAAGCCAAGGAATGGCTAATGCGCACCACTGAGAATTGCACCATTCTTTCTGTTTTCATAGCCACAGTTGCCTTTGCAGCAGCCTACACGGTACCAGGAGGTTCTGATGGAAGCACCGGTATTCCAATCCTTAACCGCAAACCCTTCTTTGTGGTTTTCATTTTAGCTGATGTGTTCTCCCTCACTTTGGCTTTGACATCTGTGGGTATATTTCTCTCCATCCTTACATCCTCATTCCCATTAGAACACTTCGAGAAATATCTTTTTAAGAAGCTGATACAGGGAATTATATGTATGATCCTCTCGGTCTCAATGATGGCGGTGGCATTTGGAGCAACAATCATCCTGATAATGAAACATAATAGGAAAGAGGCTATTTGGCATGTTGTTGCATTCCTTCCTGTGCCCATTTTTTTCCTCTCATATTCACCTCTACGTTCAGCAGTCGAACATTCCAGGCTGGGAAATGACATCAGAAAATTCATCGAAGTTGTTGCTCTTGTGGCTCTATTAATCCTTTATGGCCTCATTGGTCTTTTCTTTATAGCTTGCATAGGACTGATGAGGACCGTGTCAAAGGCTTCTAAAAACATATGTAAACGTGTTCCTTCGATATGTGGGAAAAAATCTCAGCCCACATCCAATGCCCAGTCTCCTCAGCAAACTGCAGCTCCAGGTACTGAAGTTTGAAAGGACAAACAGAAACTCTTTTCAGAGCACGTGCATGGATGAATTGTCTTCTCCTTTTCCATATATTTGCAAGTAGTAATAATTACATGTCTGTCTAAAGTTAATTAGCATATTGAGAACGTAGTATCAGTTGATGACTCATTATGATGCATGCATGTATGTTTTGAATTTTAATTTTTAGAGACTGTTATTATGTATTTAACTACATAATTTTATTACTTGTTTTTAGTATTGCTTTCTTTTGTCAATTTTATGAGTAGATGAGACTCTTTGGGAGAGTGTGGAGTATAACAAATCCACCTATTCGACTCTTCTCCTATTCCTTTTTATCTATTAAATAAGTTGTGGAGATGAGGCTGCAGAACAAAAACTCTACAGTGATATATTTTCTCCTATTTTTGAATTGATTTTGATGGGCAACGAGTAAACTTAGTTGTTGGAATCAAATTTCAACAACACTTAAAAGATCGTTGTATCATGAGGAAAGTACGCCAATCAACTTTTTGCAGAATCGTTCTATCATAAGGGAAGAGCGCCAATCAACTCCACGCAAAAAGGAGTATTTTTTTCTTAAGAGAGCACATCTTCAATAAGGTTTTTCTAATCCTTGTCCTTTTCCAATTAATATAATATTTGATTCATTATTATTAATTATTAGAATTTAAGCCTATCAATTACTTTCCATTGATTGCATCCTAAATTAATATTCTTTCTAACAATGAACACCCAGAACATTGGACTGGATTATAGCTGGTTATACACTTCTTAGTTCTCCTGCTACCTAGCAATCATAAGCACAAACATAAAAACGATGTAGGAGATTACCCAAACCGAATGGAAGGACAGTTCAGCGCCCACGTTCACCAGGCTTTGCACCATTCTATTCCAGTTCGCTGCTTTAAATTCATGATTCCACCGATATTATCCACAGGATGAATGGACTTTGGCCATTGCATTCTATCTGGGTTCATTCGATAATGGTAAATCACATTAAAAGATGCTCCAAATTTTAAAATAAACAAAAATGAAAATTTTCTTGTGTCTATTTGGAGAAGCAATTCAAGTAGTTATTTTGTTTAATTTATAACATTAATAGCATTTAACCTTTCAGGAAAACCTAAGTCACCCGAGCTTCGACCCTCCTTTCTTATATATCCTAAGAAAAAATACATCGAAAGATAGTGAAAAAAAAAAAAAAACAATGGAGGAAAAAAATATAACCAACTTGATCAATATCCATTAACCAACAAATGATGGTTGAAGTGATGAATCTTAGACCAGACCCCTTCCCAAAAACAATAATGACATTCAAATTCTGCAGGATCCAGGGAGGCAAGAACTATTAAATCAATGCACCTTATGAAACAGACTTGTTATTCTATAGAATGAATCATCTTAGAATATTTCACATATATGATCTGATTCCCACCTGGCACAAGTACTAGAAATCTAAACCTATTTAGATTTAATGGCATCGGTCTAATCTATTTTATCTGACAATGATTTATAACTAAGATTTTTCAATTCATTCTCCATTTATTTTAATATAGAATCCAACATGCTGGAGAAGCATCACACTACCAAGAAACGGTTCTTTGCTTTGGTTCAAGGTACCAATAGGGAGCTGCCTTCCTTGATGAGCACAAAGATCCTGCCAGCATCTCCCCTTGAGATTCGAAGATCTTCATCAAGGTATGTTGATAGGTCCCAATAAATTGATTGGTGAATTGTTTTCTCTTCGGGTGAGAAAGTTCCACAAGCTTTTGATAACAAACGATTACCCCCTTCAATTGATAAACTTCGGCTGCTTAAACAAGCAAAGTCATATACAAATAAACTGAAATAAAAGGAAACGAGAAACCAACAACTGGACGCAAACACATGTAAAACAACTCGTGCAAATACACGTAAAACATAACACAACTACATGAAATAAAAGTGACGTAAATAACGCAACTACTGAAGACCCAGTCCTACTCTCCACTTTCCACGTGCTTAAATGGTTCCGTCTACTGCCTGCTACATTGCATGCATGCTGCATGCAACGATCTTTCACGTATAGGCTCAACCCAAATATTTGGGATTCGGATTATGGCCCCTCCCAGATCGTCGTGGCTTATCAATACCTCCCCCAACAAGTGGATCCTTGTCCTCAAGGTCCAAACTTGGAAACATCTCCCGTAACGTGCTTGTTGGGTCCCACGTCGCTTCCTCGGCTGGAAGATGTTTCCATTTTACTAATCTTTCTTCAACAAGTCGTGTTCCTTACTTGATCCAGCAGTAGTCTAAAATAGTTCACGGCTCCAAAATGACTACCCCTTCATCGATGAATGGTGGTAACTTGACTCGTTTGGTCTCAATCATCTTCCCGTTGACCGCCTCGTTGACTTGATATCGTTTAAGTAGTGAGACGTCAAACAACGGGTGAATACGTGCCTCTTTTGGTAGCTGTAATTTGTATGCAATAGGTCCGATTTTCTCTAGAATTTGGTAGGGTCCATAAAAATGGCTAGCAAGTTTCCGGTGGACTTGTTTGAAGACCGTTTGCTGACGATATGGATGCAACTTCAAAAGCACCCAGTCATCGATGCTGAACGCAATGTCCCTTTTTTTTATCTGCCAACTGTTTCATTCGGTTAATTGACCTTTCTAAGTTGGCCTTCAATTGTCGTAGCAGTTCATCTCGGTTCATGAGTTGTCGGTCAACTTCGTGTACTAGTGAAAGGCCAGCATTGTACGTCAGAATGGAGGGTGGTAACCTTCCATACAACGCCTAAGAAAGGGTCATCCCTGTCGAAATATGGTATGTTGTGTTATACCAATATTCAACCCAAGGTAAGTAGGAACACCATTTCTGTGGCCACTAATGAATGAAACACCATAGATACTATTCGACGCAATGATTGATGACTTTCGTCTGGCCATCTATTTGCGGGTGGTATACGGAATTGAGTTATAGTTTGGTGCCCGTCATCCTAACAAACTCTTGCCAAAAGTTGCTAATGAAGATCGAGTCCCGTTCGCTAACAATGCACTTGGGCATCCCATGGAGCTTGATAACGCCTTCCACAAATTTTTCTGCCACATTTTTTGCAGTAAAAGGATGACTTAAAGTAAGGAAATGTGCGGACTTACTAAATTTTTTGATAACCACCATGATGGTATCCCTTCCTTGCGAGACCGGTAATCCTTCAATAAAATCTAAGGTGATGTCATCCCATACTTGGCATGGAATCAACAGTGGCTGAAGAAGCCCAACTGGAGCCAATGTCTCGATCTTTATCTTCTAGAAAACGTCACACCCCTTGATATAGTTTTGCACTGCCCTATGCATCCCAGGTCAATAAAATTGTTGTCCCAACTTCTTGAATGTACGTAAGACGCCCGAATGACCCCCCACCTTGGTGTCATGCATTTCGTGTTGCAACTTAGCACTTAAGGTTGCATCGTTCAGAATGACAACCCTCCCCTTGTATAGTAGTAGCCCTTGACGCTATCTATATGATCCCTCAGGTTGTTCCGTGGCCACACAACTCATTGACTGAATGTATTGGTCCTCCTTTGAAGCTTTTTTAATTTCTTCCCATAAACTAACTGGCGGAAAGAAAATATGGTGAAGAATGAGGCTACCTTGCTTGTGTGAGAGAGCATTGGCTGCAGAGTTTTCACGACCCAATTGGTAAATAATTTCGTAGTCGTAGCCTAAGAGATTAGCAACCCATTTTTGTTGCTCTGGGGTTGCTATTCTCTATTCCAGAAAATACTTGAGACTACGTTGGTCGGTTTGAATATAGAATTTTTTACCTAGCAGGTACGGCCGCCACATGCGTATGGCTTCGATGATAGCTAACATCTCCTTAGCATATGTTGACCAAGATTTCTTGGTCACTCCAAGCGCTCAACTCATGTACGCCACTGGTTTTCCTTGTTGGGTAAAGACCACTCCAATTTCTGCCATAGAGGCATCCGTTTCATTAGTGAAGGTCTCGTTAAAGTTAGGCATGGCTAATGTAGGAGTGGTCGTCATGGCTTGTTTGAGAGCAAGGAAGGCAGCTTCAGTTTTCTCATGCCATCTGAATTGGCCTTTTTTAAGAAGATTAGTGAGTGGCCGAGCTATAATGCCATAGTTCTAGACGAACTTCCTGTAATACTCTGTTAAACCTAAAAACCCACGTAGTTCCAAAATGTTAGTAGGCCGAGAGCAAGCTACCATAGCAGCAATCTTACTTTTGTCCACCTTGACGCCTTGGATAGTGATAATGTGTCCCAGATATTCCAGTTCTTGTTGCCTAAATGCACACTTGCTAGATTTGACAAAGAATTGGTGCTGCCTCAATATTTCAAAGCTCTGTTTTACATGTACTAAATGCGTGTCCCAATCGGAACTATAGACCAAAATATCATCAAAGAAAACTAATATAAATTTGCGAAGATGATGACGGAAGATAGAGTTCATGATAGCTTGAAATGTAGAGGGTGCATTACATAGGCCAAATGGCATAACCAAGTATGCATAATGCCCATTATGTGTTTGGAAAGCAGTTTTATGGACATCACGTGGATTTACTCGTACCTGATGGTACCCCACTCTCATATCTAGCTTAGTAAAGTAGGAAGCATCGTAGAGTTCGTCCAACACATCCTCAACTATGGGGATTGGAAATCAGTTTTTAATAATTATGGCGTTGAGTGCATGGTAATATGTGCAAAAACGCCAATTCCCGTCTTTTTTTTTTTCACCAGCAAAATAGGTGATGTAAAAGGGTTAGTGCTAGGTTGAACAAGCCCTGATCTCAACAGATCTTGGACTTGCTTCTCTATCTCATTCTTTAGATAATGTGCGTACCTGTAAGGTCGAACATTAATCGGCTCAGTTCCTTCTTTAAGAATGATGTCGTGGTCAACCTCTCGTGTTGGTGGTAAGCTCATGGGCTCTGTGAACAGATCAGAAAATTCCTACAATATTTCCTACATGCTTGGATGAATATTCCCTTGTGGTTCTATTTGAGCAACCTGGAAGCATAATGCAAACAGTGCTTGGTTTGGGCGAATTTCCTTGGATAACTTCTTTAATGATGCTGCTTGGATGTCTTGCCCGTCAATACCAAGCAATCTCCTAGTATGGTTTTCCCACAAAAATGCCATGGTCAAATGCTTCTAGTCGCAACCATAGAGCCAAGTAACTCGAGTCATTGAATCTCCAGCACTACGTCCAACCCTATGAGAGGTAAGGAGTAAAGAGTTAAGGAAAAAGAAATGCCCTGAAGATCCACTTGTACCTCTTCAAACCGCCCCTGGTATCTAAGATGTTTTCCATTGGCAACCCAAACGGTGAAGGTTTCTGTTGGCACCATCGATAATCGCAGCAGGTTGGCCAGACGCTCACTAATAAAATTGTGAGTCAACCCGCTATCAATCAATATAATGACATCATGGGCACCGATTCTGGCAGCTACTCCCATGGTCTTGGGCACGAACCATCCCGTTAATGCATGCAACGTAATCTCTAGTTCGCGAGGCTCCTCCTGGTTTTCTTTCGCATGTTGTCACAGATAACGTTGTTGTTGTCCTCGTGTCCCTCCAACATGAGTATCTAAGGCCCTTGACATTTATGTCATGCGGTAAAACGTTCATTACAATTAAAACATAAACCTTGGAGACGTCGTCGTTGCATTTCCTCCCAACTCAGTCGCGGAACTAGGGCGACAGGTGCTATGGTCGTTACTCGATTTGCTGGTGGAAGAGCTAGGGTAGCTCGCACTAGTGGTGTAGGTCGTGTGAACCTCCTCTGTCTCACTAGTTGGTCATCTCTCATCCTCGCGAAACGGATAGCATCTTTTAATGTCTACAGTTGAAACATACAGATCCCATCCAAAATCTCCATCCTTAAACCACCAATGAATGTTCCCACAAGAGCCTTTTGCGTCCAACCTCTGACCTGATTGCCTAGTTGTTCAAATTCCCGCTAATATTCATGCAAGGAGCTCATCTACCTGATTCTTGAAAGAGCTTCATCAAAATCTTCACAATCCAAAGGCTCAAAGCGCGTCCATAGTTCATTTTCGAAATTTGTCCATGAAAGAACTCGTCCTTCCTCTTGGAATGTCTTGTGGATCCATTGCCACCACTGGTTGGCCTCTCCCTCCAAGTGGTAAGAGGCTAAAGAAACTTTCTAAGCTTTGGGAGTATTTTGAAATTCAAAAAATTGGTTCACACGATTGAACCACTCCGTCGGGTCATCTCCGAAGAATCGAGAAAACTCCAGTTTTGCTGTTTTGGAGGATACAACAATTTGTCCCCCATTGTGGCCTTCCTAGTTTGGATTACCATGGGCTAGAGGCTCCTGGTTTGCAAAGAGTACATTAGAGAGACGGTTGAGAGTTTCTTCCAAATGTTGCAATCTGTCCGCCATGCCGAGCTCTATCCGGTGTAACCCATCTTGCACTTCACCGAGCCCAACCTCCAACTCTTCAATACGCTCTTTATTGGTTCCCATAATAACCTGGCTCTGATACCAATGATAGGCCCCATTAAATATTCAAACGACAAAGTGAACTATTTTCTCTTCGGGTGATAAAGTACCACAAGCTTTTGATAACAAACAATTACCCCATTCAATTGATAAACTTCAGCTGCTTAAATAAGCAAAGCCATGTACAAATAAACTAAAATAAAAGGAAATGAGAAACCAACAACTGGACGCAAATGCATGTAAAACAACTAGTGTAAATACACGTAAAACAGAACACAACTGCATGAAATAAAAGTGACGTAAATAACGCAACTACTGAAGACCCATTACGCAACTACTAAAGACCTATTCGCAACTGAAGACCCAGTCCTACTCTCCACTTTCCACATGCTTAAATGGTTTCATCTACTGCCTGCTATGTTGCATGCATGCTGCATGCAACGATCTTTCACGTGCAGGCTCAACCCAAATATTTGGGATTCGGCTTATGGCCCCTCCCGGATCGTCGTGGCTTATCATATATGGTTAGCAGCCATGATTCAGCATTGTTGTTTGAGATAAAGAACTTCAATGGTGGTTGGCTGGAGATCATCTTGGCAACAAAAGAAGTTGTATCTTAGACTGAGGTGATTAAGCCTTTGAAAGGCGTCAAGTCGATCTTTTGTCCCAAAAATTCCACATTCTCTGGTAACACGATGGAGTCAGTCAACTGTGGAGTGCCAATAATGCCTTCTTTGAACTTGATCTAAATTGAAATAAAACAAAGCATATCAATTTAGAGCATAACCTTGTACCAACTCCTGTAAGAGGGTGGAAAAGAACTTTCTTGTTTTTTAATAGAGTTCAAATGCAGTGGCATATAGGAACCATAAGGAAATGAAAATCATTCAACTTTGTTTTGGCGGAGCATACAAACAATTCAATAAGTAAATTAGAGTGTTGGGTGGAAAAAGAAATCGAAAATAATAAAAAAATATATATATAAGTTATTGAAATTGCATATACGAACTAATTATTACTAGTAAGAAGGACGAAGAACCATTTCACCATGTTTTATAGGATTCTTATTCTTCAACACTTACACTATTTTTCACGTCTATGATGCGATACCACATGTTCTCCTAGTAGATCTTATCCCAACACCTATGGGGTACAAATCTCCTTCTCAACCCAGTTAAAGTGAAGACGGTCATCTTTGAGAGTTTTGGAAGCGAAAGGCAAATTGGGTTTTTCCAATCATTTCCATCAAAAACTTAAAACCATTTTTAACATGATATTTATAGGATACAAATACCTAATTGGCTCACCATTACGATTTCCAAAATAAAATCAGTTAAAACATGGAAATAAGAATATTTGAGGAGATTAAAATCCTTGAACCATAGTTTTAAAAGGCTCAAGGCGCACCAAGGCGCAAAGTCCTCTTGGAACCTGAGGCACAAAAGCGCACATAAGGCGTGGGCTTTAGTGAAGTGAGGCACACCTTATTTTACATATATATTTTTATATAATATAATCAAGTGCCCGAAATGTTTTCTCTATTTTTCCCATTCTTCTTCGTCTTCTTCTTTTCTTCACACTATTCGGGAGGCTAGGGTTTTTTTTTTTTTTTTGTGTTTTACAAGTCCAAACACAAGCGTATATTGGGTTCTAGAAGAAGAACATGGCAAAACAATGTAGTTTTTGGCCTTAAAAAAAAAAAAAAAGACGTTGTTTTAAACCTTGTTCTTTTAAAAGAACAAACCAAACGTCATTTTAGTCTCAAAAAATTATAAAAAGAAAACTCTTGTCGTTCTCCTTTGCTCTACAACTCATCATCAGAGGGTAAGAAAATGATCAAAAAAAGAAGGAAAAAAAAAAAAGATGGTGGCAGAGGATAAAGGCGCACCTGTTGGGGGCGTCGCACCTGATTGAGAAGTGAGTGTCTTGCGCGCCTAATCAGTGCCTCCATAAAAAGGGGTGATGCCTACAGTCAGGTGAGACGTTGGAGGGTGGCATCGCGCCACTTGGAGCCTAGCGCACCTTAGGCACGCCTTTCACAACTATGCCTTAAACAAACGCTTTAGAGCGCTTGAGTGGTCCAAGGAGTGCTTGAGTCATCCAAGCAGCGCTTGAGTCATCCAAGCAGCGCTTGAGTCATCCAAGCAGCACTTGAGCACTTGACAATTTTTTACATCATTTTTCAAAACAATTTTAAAAATATGTTATCCACATCATGCCTTAGTTGAATTAAATTTGTCTTTTTCAAACTTTTCTATACTTACCCATGTCATTTCGATCGATCTTATTACAACTTTGAGCCTTTAATGGAAAATAAGATATAATCTAAAAAGATTCTAAGCCATAATGAATTAAAATTATATAACTAAGTGTTCCAATAAATCCAACTCAATTGAATGCATTTTAATGGCTTTAATATTTATGCTCAATAAATAGAATGGAGCCCATGGTGTCAGCTTGATACACAGAAGAAAGGAACTGATCAACAAAAATTCAATGTCCATGACTTCCATCTCGTGAAATGGGCGCTTTAATAGATGTGAATATTTTCTTCTCAAAATTTCTTGTCAAAATAAGATAAGAACCTGGTCTAATTGATTTGTTAAATATAATTTTTTTTTTATGTCCATTCACCATTAATTATTTACCTTAATTTCTTATAATTATGAAGTGCCATTTATTTCCTTTTGTTATATATGTTTATGATTGTGTTATGCACTTTGAAATATCTCCTCAATTTCAATTATCTTAATTTGTTTTTAATTAATATTCAGCATATTAGATGATAATTCAATTTCATCATAAATCAGGATTCGCCTATAACTCTAGGATTGTAATTCAATAGCTAATGAGAGTCTCATTCATAATCGTTTTATCGTAGTCTACTCATCCAATAATCATAACAGGGAAGATTACTCTTTCCATAAATTATTGATATTATTAGAACTACAGTGACTAAAAGACATTTTCTAGTTGACTTAGAAACGAGCTATCGATATCAATCTAATTATGCCTACATTCATAATTTATAAATATTTAATGTGTATATTCATTATGAGGATAAGATAAGGCGTATTACCAAACAACTTAAATTTATAAATATTTTTTTTTATTTTGCCAGCTCATGTACAAGAACTGTATACACATATCCACGTGCTTGGCTATGTACACGTGGCATGGGAATGAGATCCACTTTCTACGGAAATATGCCGCAAATCCCCAGTCTTCGCTTTCTTCAGTTCAATCTTGACTGTTGATTTTGTTGAGATGAAAATTGACCTGGCATTTGACTTAGGTTAATAATAAATAAATGGAATTCACCAAGAAACGGGTTCCGCTTTCGGAATTTAATATGATTTTGTGTACAGTACACGACGTTTCAAAAGGTTTATCCATCCATCATGAATGCGGAAGACAGTTGACCGATTCCAGAGGATAGTGCTAGTCACTAGATTCTCAGCTATAAGTTGTAGCCTAATAAAAATTATTTATTAATTTAATTTTAGATTAAATTTAATATCATAAATTCTAGTATTATTTGACTAATTTTTTAAAAGAGATTAATAAATGTGTTAAAGAATTCAATTAAATAAGAAGGTGTTCTGTAAAACTGAAAATTAAGTAATTATAATTTTTAATATTGTAAATTAAGAGTTAAAAAATTATTATTTATTTTTAACAAAAAAAATATAACTTATATTTTAATTAAAATATTAACATCCATATTCTCTATTTGGGTCTTACAAAAAAATTGAATTGCTACATATCAAAAAGTGCAATTAATAAAATCCCATTACATCATAATGAGCATTATGGACATGTTCAAATGATATTAAAGGGATTATATAATATAGTTCAAAGTTGTGGTATCAATTATTAAGATAATTAAAAAATTATAAAAATTATAAAAATATGATATAAATGATAAAAAAAAATAGATATAATTAAATAAACATAAAAATTTAATAAAACAAAATTTTTTTCTATTTAACTCAAAATTATTTATAATAATACTAAAAATTGGGATTTAATTATCACTCTCCAACATAAATATATTTAATTTATCATCAAATCTCTTCCCATACCATTTACTTCAGAAAATGGGGGACCCGATTCTCATAATATGTTGATTGGCCATGAACATTTATTTTGCTTTTGACAATATGCACCATTTTGAAAATGCATTGATGGAGCATTAATCTCTTGTTCCTCTCCAAAATAAATAGTTGTTTGATAGGTCATGAACATTTATTTTACTCCGTACATATATATTTTAAAAATGTATTGATGGAGCATTAATTTCTTGTTCCTCTCCTCCGTATATGTACCATTTTAAAAATGCATTGATGGAACATTAGTTTTTTGTCCCTCTCCTCCGTATATGTACCATTTTAAAAATGCATTAATGGAACATTAGTTTTTTGTCCCTCTCTAAAGACAAAATCTTTGTTTGGTAGGTCATGCAATATTTTAAAGGTGAATGGATGATTGAATTAGAAAAATCCTTGATTTATATTTCAATAGTCAAATCAACGGCTAAATCGTGATCAAATAAATAATATCATAAATATATAATTTATATAACATTAAAATTAAAAATAATTATAATAAATAAAAATATGTATAAATAATTAAAATCTTAAAAATATTTTATCATTTTATTTTTAATGTTACTATATTAATCACATAAGGATAACATGCAAACGTATGAAAAATTTTTATTTCATTAAATAGAATAATTATAATATTAAATTATTAATTTTATATTTTATTAAATTTTATTATTCTGTAGTGGTGTATATATTCGTTACAAATAATTCATATATTTCCATCACAGATACACTTATATATTAAGGGCTTAATATATTAAGTGTTTTGAAAGAGGTTGGAGCAAGCCAATTTTGCCGGTTGATCTCTAATGAAGGGCTTGGGCTGCCATTTGACAGTTAATAGTAGTAAAAAAGCAGCAATTCTTTATCTTTATTTTTAAAAGT
This sequence comes from Vitis amurensis, assembly GCA_037355405.1. NCBI lineage: Eukaryota > Viridiplantae > Streptophyta > Magnoliopsida > Vitales > Vitaceae > Vitis > Vitis amurensis. Next base: position 54,131 of record CM074685.1, read on the forward strand.
AAGGGTGGGTTATTATTTTCATTTTTTATTTCATTTCATTAGGTGTATTTAAATATGGATTTGTTATTACGTTGAATATATATATATATATATATATATATATATATATATATATATATATATATATATATATAATATAATAAATTATTATTTTAATAAAATATTATCAATACACAATGGTTCCAAGAAAATTATTTCATAAATATAAATATAATCGTGTGGATTCTATGAAAATTATCTCATAAAGGAATTTTTGAAAAAAAAAAATCTGAAAATGAAAACCGGATAATCCCAACATTTTCATCCGGAAGGGGAGGGCAGAGCAGCATGGAAGTCAGTGATGGGTTGTTTATGTTTAGTCGCGATGGATTAATGGCATTGCACATGATAGTAGTAGTGGGAGGGTTTCTAATAGTGATAATGGTGGTGTCCTGAGTCCTGACTCGCTAGTCTAGTCCCAATCAATGGTGATGGCTACTAATTCATAGTACAGCAAGCTTTATTATCATTGAAAATATCTCAGAGATGCCAACCACCAAAATTATGGAATCAACCAGTTTGTTCATAAGTAGATACCCCTTTCATAGAAATTATAGCTTATCCAAACTGACTTGAATTGTGTAATTAATAAGTTTCTTTCAAAAATAAATGTACCCTTACAGTTATCAATTTCAACAATTAATTATGTGAATTGATGTAGGCCAGCACTGCCACAGCTTAGCTATTAACTCCAAAGATGAAATGGGTGTAATGACTCGCTCTCTATTATATAAATATTGTTTATTCCAGTAATGGATTTTTAGAGGTTTAAAACATATTTATTTACTTAAAAAGAGTCATATGCAGTCACAATATATATAATATCAAAACATTTTTCTTTTATTCAATGTAGGAATATCATATTCATTCTCTCATATAGACACATCTTTATTGTGTCTCATGAGATTGTAGAGCCAATTAGGTAGATAAACATTATCTTCATTTGTCCGGGTAGGACTTGATAACCTTCACAGCTTTAAAACACCACACAATTAAGAAGAACCCATTACATTTATTATATTAGAAACTTCTTTCCCTTAACTAATGTGCCTAAAAGAATATCGCATTCAAGTTGATGATTGATGTCAATTAACTTGATACTCCACCTTCATGACTTTCATATGATCTTAGGAATGGATTAGTTAGCTTTCTATCATGTCTTTAGTTATAAAATGACACCCAAGATGATAATTTGAAAATAAAATAATAAAAGGGAAATAGAGCAATAATAATAAATAAAATAATGAACAAAAAAGTATTTACGTGATAAAACCCTCTTAATTATAAGGGAAACCTCCACGGGATAAGACCAAAAAAAAAATCTACCATAATGACAAAATTACAACATTTCTCTCAATTAAGAGGAAATAATATAAAAGCTTACAAAATGATAAATGCTTTTAGTATAAAGGCGGGGAGGGGCTATAGATCTTGCTTTATAATACAAGAAAGCTCTTCCTCTTTTGTTTCTTAATTGATGTGGAATGACTTCAACCTTAACACTTTGTTGATTGTTTTCAAATAAGGATGACCTTCCAAATTCTTGGTTAGTCTACGTTGAGTTTTGAAGGAATGCACATGGATAAACCTTTGCATATGATCTTGGCCTTACAAGCTAGTTGCTTGCTTAGAAAAGGTTGTCAAGGTTTTGTAGTCTATATAGTGAGTAGCAATAATGATCTAACTAAAGTCATGAGAGTCCATTAGGCTCAAAGTGGATAATATTTACATAAAAGAGAGAAATAAATAATGAAAGAGAACGGGTCACTATAAATTGTATTAGAATCAATCCTTAACTCGAGTGTGAGACTATATTTGTCTGACCCAACATAAGATATTTGCTTGTCTAAATGACTCCTCAATCGTGTGGGATATAATAAAGACATTGTGTTTATATGAGAGATGAATGTAATATGTCATATCAAATAAGAGAAGAAATTATTGAAATTATGTATGCAGTAGGATATTTATACTTGTGCTAACATGTTTTAAAGATATGAAGATATTATTTTGACATTGTGGTGTGGAAATAATTTTTCAAAACAAAATAAAAGAAAGACAAATTCACAAAAATAAATAAATAAGAGAGAGGAGTTGTTTTCATTTATTTCTTTAGAATAAAATAAAAACATGCAAAATTAAAAAAGAAAAACCCTAAAAAAGTAAAGAAAATAAAATAAAGACTCATCTAGATTAACTTTCTATTTTTGGTTCTAGCTAGAAATTGAAATTCAAACCAAAATCATAATTTCTAGACAATTAATTGATATATTTACTTTCATTGATATTAAATAATAAGTTGAAAAAAAAATAAATAATAGAAGAAAAAGGAATAACCCAAAAAAAAAAAAACTTTAAGTTGTAATATAAAATTATTTTACAACACCTTCTATTGAAAATAACAAAAAATTTAAGTTCATTCATTCTAGTTTTCTCTCTTTCCCATTTATGGCTTTTAAAACATGTTATCATTTTGGGGCGTTTCTTGATTCTTGAGTTTAATTTTTGCCCTGGATGAAGTACTAAATGCTATTGGTTCCTTATTTTCCTTTTATCCATTGGCGACCACATCACCATGGGTTTCACCCCATGTGATCTCCAGGAAAATCCTCATCTCAAACTTTTACATTCTTCTTAGGCCAAAGAAATTAATAATGAACTTCTTAAATTTCATCAACCAATAGTTGGTATTTTAAAATCTTTTTGCTTACGAATTTGAGCTTATACATTGGAGGATAAGATGGAATGTATTACCCAACAATTTAAATTTGTAAGCAGATAGATTTTGAAGGTATATATTTATTTATATATATTTTTAATTTTTAAGAAGTTGTATTTTAAATATGTGAAACAACATTTAGGTTGTGTTTGTTTTCTAAAATATGTTATGGAAAATGATTTTTTGGTGTTTGGTTGTACTATAGAAAATAAAAGATAATTAAAATGAATTATAAATCAATGTATTTTTAAATTATTTAATCTTTATATCAAAAAATTATAATAAATAAAATGAATTTAAAAATAATTTGGCTTTTGAAAATCAAACATGACTTTTAAGATTTCTTAGATATAGTTCAGTTTTAGAATTTCTACATAATTTTTTTATTTTCTATTTTTATAACATAAAAAGGTTTTATTTAAGCTACAAAGCAGCTCATTATCATTGTAGGTAAAGAAGCCTATAATTTCACATTTGCTAATTAGTCTTGGAAGGAAAGAAAGTCAGAATCATGGACAAGGAATTCTTTGGCGGGCCATGAATATTTATTTTGCTTGACATATGAATGCACCATTTTAAAAATGAATCGATGGAGTATTAATTTCTTGCCCCTTTCCAAAGACAAATCGATATTTGGTAAGACATCAACATTTATTTTGCTTGACACGTGTATGCACTATTTTAAAAAATCATTGATGGAGTACTAATTTTTTGTCCCTTTCCAAAGACAAATCGATGTTTGGTAAGCCATGCAACATCTATTTTGGTTGACATGCACCATTTTAAAAATGTATTGATAGAGCTTTAATTTTTTGTCCCTCTCCAAAAACAAATAGTTATTGGTAGGTCATGCTACGTTTTTAAAAGTGAATCGATTGTTGAATTAGAAAAGATACTAATTCATAATTGAATAGTCAAACCAGTAATTGAAACATAATCAAATAATTGATATCATAAATATGTAATTTTATATAGTGTTAACATTAAAAAAATAATTGTAATAAGTGAAAATATATATAAATGATAAATAATTAAAAATTTAAAAATATTTTATCATTTTATTTTTAATATTACTATATTAATCATGATAAGGATAATATGCAAATGTATGAAATTTTTTTATTTCATTAAATGACTTATAATATTTAGTTATTAAAAGGAAATCATAAATAAAAAGTCAAATAATTTTTTATATTATTAATTTTTATTATTATGTTGTGGTTTATATATTTGTTACAAATAATTTATAGATATCTATGATAGATAACTTATATGATAGGAAGACACTTAGCTTAATGATTTATTTATATTTAATACATGTGAAGCGTGTATATATATATATATATATATTAAGAGTTTAAAGTTTTGCTGCCTTATCTTTAATGAAGGGTTGGGGCTGCAATTTGACCTTTAATAGGAGTAAAAAGCATTGGGGTCCACCATTGCTTAACAATTAAATTGAAAAGCAGCAATGGGGTCCACCATTTCACGGTTAAAAAACTGAAAAAAAAAAAAATATCAAGTGTGAGACCCTCTGCTTGACGTTTGAATGACAAATTGAGGTGCACCCATGCGATTCGAGTGACAAATTATTTATTGACCTTAAATTTATTTATTTATTTATTTTTATTTTTTACTTTTTTTCATCACATTCTCTTTCAAATTTATTTTAGGATTTCCTTTTTACCTTTTTATGGTAAAAGTCTTCAAGCTTTGAAGTTGGAAGCCACGAAAACAAAGCCAAATAAAGTCTTATCCTTTTAAATTATATATATAAAAATTATAATTAAAATATGTTTTGTAATAATTTTAAAAAATATTTTTAATATTTAAAAAATAAAAATTTTTAAGTGTTATAAAAATTAGAGACACTTTTTATAATAATCACTATTAAACAGACTTTTAATCACATGCAATTAGATCATCTAAGCAACATTTGATCAAATGACATGACTAATAACCGAATAGATATATATTGTTTAATTCAAAAACTAATCATTAATTCTCCTAAGAGATTTCATGCAGCTAGCCATGTTATCTTAATAATTTTGAGGGTCCCTATAGTGAGAATTATTAAATCAATACTTCATTAAAAAATAATGTATAGTGTGGAAATTAATCATATTCTCCACAACTTTATGTTGAGAATGAAACTTAAGAATATTATGCCATATTCATCACCTCTAATAAGAAGAAAGAGATCAAGCATGCATATTATAACTAACTCTTTTAAGGTTGGAAATGAAACAAGAAACGGAATCAAGGAAAACTCACTAGAAAGAGGGGACACTACAGAAAAGATGACCAGAAAAACAAATGCGGGGCAATACAAACACAAGTTGACAAGAAAAAATGTCTCCTGAGTAGTCATTAGAATGAACAACACTTATATCAAATTCTAGTTATAGGATAGTAATTTAGGCAGAAAACTTACATTAGGCTACTGTGATGAATGAATGAAAAAGTGGTCCTGAATATTTGGATGAGCAATGCAATATCATTTGGCCTCAAGATTGATTACCTTTTATTTTCTGAATAAGTCAAAGAGGAGAAGCTAATTGACAACTGATTGATTTGCATTTTATTTAAAAAGTATTTTAAGCGAGAATTTGTCTAAGCATATTATTTCAAAACAATTTTTTTTTACTTTAAAAACAAAACATTGTTTTTCAAAATGCATGGGCTTGTTAGGTTGGTAGTCTCAATAAATAATTTTTCTTAACAAAATAAAAGGCAATTTTCAAAAAATGAAGTTGTTTTGGATTATTTCCTAAGAATAAAATTAAAACAAGAAAACTTTTAAGAAAAAAGAATTAAACTATAAAAAACAAAGATAATCTTTATTCTCTTGATTTTTTTTTTACTGGACAAGCAAACTTCAAATAGTGTTAAACTTAATGCATTTTGATTTGTGAACAATTTTAGCAATTTATGCAAATAATTTAAAACTCAATAATAAATTCAATTAATATTAGAAATTTATTAACTAAAATTGATTTAAAATTATTCAACTGATTTCTTCTTTGAACATGACTACCTTTTTTTTCCACTAAATAAATAGATTTCAAATCCAATAAAATTTTATACGTTGAAATGGTTGAAGAGATTAGTAATTTTTTAAAATAATTTATATTTCAAGTTTGGGTTCTTTATCTTTACATATTTTTAAAATTATTCCTAATATTAGAGTTTGATAACTCGAATTTTATTTTATCCGCCTTAAAAAGCTTGCAATGAAACATATGTTTATTTTGTGTGTGTGATTATTCATAATATTAAAGTTTGATAACTCGAATTTTATTTTGTTCAACTTGAAAAACTTGCAGTGGGATTTATATAGTCAAGATTAGGGATTTTTTTTTTTTTCTTATGTGTGTGTGGACAAGGGGATTTTATTTGTGCGCGTGCGTGTGTGGAAAAGGGGATTTTATTTTTTCTTTCTATGTGGTTGAGATTTTTGCCGATTTTATTTTTGTGTGTGGATAGGGGTGTGTGTGTGGACAAGGGGTGGAAAAGGGGATTTTCTTTTTTCTTTTTATGTGGTCGAGATTTTTGCCGATTTTATTTTTGTGTGTGGATAGGGGGATTTTATTTTTTCTTTTTATGTGGTCAAGATTTTTGCCTTTAAAATAATTTTTTTTTTTGGAGAATTATCTTTTGGGGGTAGATGGGCCCCCAAATTAACAAAAGGTCCATATAATTCTTCAAATTGAGTTGAAGGATATGAAATAGTAACGGACAAATATACCCTTTAAGAACACATATAAAATATTTTATAAAATTAAGTTAAATAATTTTTTTCAATAATTTTTTTTTCAAAAATACTAAATTAAATAAAAGTAGTTTTCAAAAATATTAAATTAAATAATTTTTTTTTCAAAAATATTAAATTAAATTTTTTTTTCAAAAATATTAAATTAAATTAAAGTATTTAAAAAATATTAAATTAAATTTTTTTAAATATTAAATTAAATAAATTTATTTTTAAAAAATATTAAATTAAATAAATTTATTTTAAAAAAATATTAAATTAAATAAAAGTATTTAAAAAAATATTAAATTACATAAAAGTATTTTTAAAAAATATTAAATAAAATAAAAAATATTAAATTAAATAAAAGTATTTAAAAAAATATTAATTTTTTTCTCAAAATCAACAAAGGGCATTTTTGGAAATACTAAATGATGATATCCTTCAACTCAATTTCCATACTTTCATTGGGTCTTGGGCTCAATTTGAAAAGTTACATGGACCTTTTGTTAATTTAGGGCCCATCTACCCCCAAAACATAATTCTCCCTTTTTTTTTTTCTATGGCCATCTGTTAGTGTCATTCTTCCATGATTTGGGGGAAAAGGTTTTCTCACTCCTTGTCAAGCATCTTGCTCAGCAAAATGTGGAGAGAGGTTACGTGAAATTGATGTCTTCAATCTCTTTCTCTTCCTACTTCGGCCTTATCCATTAATTTTTATATTGTTTTAGAATGGAAAAAAGAGAGAGAGAAATAGGTTGAAAGTTAACGAATATATGGTAAAACAAGATATTTAATGTTTAATGATTTAAATAATTTTAAATTAATATACTCAAATTGTTTATATAAATTCCAATATTTAATTATTACTTAAATATTAATGTGTTTGTTAAAACCAATTTAAAATTTTGTCTAGACTATTAAATTGATATATTATTGACCCTTATAAATATAATTTATGTAGAAAAGAAACAATGGAAAAAAGTGACATAACGTATGAAAATTGCATTATTTTTTAAAATATGAAACAACATTTAAGGTCTCTTAAACATAATTTGATTTTAGAAACATAATTTAAGGAACTTATAATTTTACCTTTGCTAATTAGTATAGAATAGATGGATGATAGGAATGACAATAAATTATTTAATTGCTTGTGTGGTAGGCCATCAACATTTATTTTGCTTTTGAAACAGTGACATATTACTCAACCATTTTAAAAATGCATTGATCAAGCATTAATTTCTTGTCCCTCTCCAAAGATGCATCATTGAACCATACAATGCTTTGATTGATAGAGTACAAGATGGTGACCCAACTCTATCATGAACTTCTTAACCCATTAGAGAGAATTAAAATTTATAACTCATTTGATGTAAAAAATATGAAGACCAAATATGTAACAAAAATTACCATAAATCAAGTAGCATAGGTCTTATTACTTTATGTCTTATTGCTTTATACATTAGTTTTTTTATTTTGTATTTTGATCATGTTATTCGTATACAATCTTAATCTTTTATACATGGATCCCGTTATATGTATTTTTATTCAACAGTTTAAAATTTATTATGCACTTTTAATGGTTTGGATTACATGTTTTAACTATTTTTGTTTTTTTCTAACAAAAAATAATATAATTTGTTTCTTTATTACAACATTAGTATTCTCATGTTATTACAAACTATTTATCTTAACAACTCCATATTTTCCATCTTTCCTATTGAAAATAACAAAAAATTAAAGTTCATTCGTTCTAGTCTTTCTCTCTTTTCTATTTATGGCTTTTAAAACATGCTATCATTTTGGAACCAATCTTTCTTGATTCTTGAGTTTAATTTTTACACTTTAACGAAGTACTTAGTGTTTTTAATTTAAAAAATATTTTTGCAAAAAAAAATGTTTGGTAAAATTTATAAAATATGAAAAATTATTTATAACGTTAGAAAATCATTTATAATATTTTTTGAAAAAAAACACTTAATAGATGATTCTTCCAAAAATCCTTGAAGAGAGAACATTTTCATTTAAAACACTTTGAAAAAAAAAATACTATCAAATATTACCACATCATGGGTTTTGTAGCTCCCAATCTTCAAATTCAATAGTCGAGGAAAATCTTCATCTAAAAATTTTTTAGAGAAATTACTAATAAATTTCTTAATTATCATTAACCAATTGTTGATAATTTAATTTTTTTTTTGCTTACACATTTGAATTGTTAAGTAATAGCTCACATTGATCCATTAGGATAAATAGATTTTAAATAATATGTATATTTATTTTTATATTTTTTAAATTATTAAGATGTTGTATTTTAAATATGTGAAATAACATTTAGGTTATTTTTGGTTCTTGAAAAATATAAGAAAAAAGATGTTCTAGAAAATGATTTTCTAGTGTTTGATTGTATTATAAAAAATATAAAAGATAATTAAATATAATTAAAATTAGTTAAAATTTTATATATTTTAAATTTATTTAATCTTTATATCAAATAATTAAAATAAGTAAAATGTCCTTATTTTCTTTCTCTTGCATTTTCCCTCAAATTTTTTAAGAATCAAACATAACTTTAAGATTTCTTAGATATAATTCAATTTTAGAATTTCTATATAATTTTTTTATTTTTAATTTTATAAGAAAAAAAGATTTCATTATCTTATTATTGTTAGTTCTAACTCCTTATTTTTCTTAAATAATCTCTAATTGTATGCATACTAATTTAAGAAGCCTATAATTTCATTGCTAATTAGTCTAGAAATTAAGGATAGATAGTGAGAATCATGGACAAGAAGTTATTTGATTGCTTATTGGTAGGCCATGAGCATTTATTTTGCTTGACATACGTATGTGTCATTTTAAAAGTGGATTGATGGAGCATTCATTTTTTGTCTCCCTTCAAAGACAAATAGTTGTTTGTCAACAGTCGAATCAATGACTAAATCGTGGTCAAACAAATAATGTCATAAATATATAATTTATATAGCCTTAAAACTAAAAATAATTATAATAAGTGAAAATATGTATAAATAATTAAAATCTTAAAAATATTTTATCATTTTATTTTTAATGTTACTATATTAATCACGATAAAGATAACATGCAAATGTATGAAATTTTTTTATTTCATTAAATAGAATAATTATAATATTTAATTATTGAAAAAATATCATAAGTAAAAAGTCAAATAAACTTTTAAAATTATTAATTTTATATTTATTAAATTTTATTATTTTGTAGTGGTGTATATATTCGTTATAAATAATTCATATATTTCCATAACAGATAAACTTATATATTAAGGGCTTAATATATCAAGTGTTTTGAAAGAGGTTGGAGCAAGCCAATTTTACCGTCTGATCTTTGATGAAGGGCTTGGGCTGCCATTTGACAGTTAATAGTAGTAAAAAAGCAGCAATTCCTTATCTTTATTTTTAAGAGTAAGGGTGAGTTATTATTTTCATTTTTTTATTTCATTTCATTAGGTGTATTTAAATATGGATTTGTTATTACGTTGAAAATATATATATAATATAATAAATTATTATTTTAATAAAATATTATTTGGCATTGCACATGATAGTAGTAATTGGAGGGTTTCTAATAGTGATGATGGTGGTGTCCTGAGTCCTGACTAGCTAGTCTAGTCCCAAGCAATGTGATGGCTACTAATTCATAGTCCAGCAAGCTTTATTATCATTGAAAATATCTTAGAGATGCCAACCACCAAAATTATGGAATCAACCGGTTTGTTCATAAGTGGATTCCCCTTTCATAGAAATTATAGCTTATCCAAACTGACTTGAATTGTGAAATTAATAAGTTTCTTTCAAAATATCTTCTGGATTCCAACTACCACAATTATGAATTTGATTAAGTTTTGTTTAAGATCTCTTCTCCGTAGCTTTCTTCAAAAATAAATGTACCGTTACAGTTACCAATTTCAACAATTAATTATGTGAATTGATGCATGCCAGCACTGCCACAACTTGGCTATCGACTCCAAAGATGAAATGAGTGTAATCTTTATTTTCTCTTTTAAATGTCCCTTTTATTTTAACTTCATAGGGTTAGAGTCTTGGTTTTTACTTTAATGTTAGCTTGAGTTATAATGACTTGCTCTCTATTATGTAAATATTGTTTATTCTAGCAATGGACTTTTACAGGTTTAAACATATTTATTTACTTAAGAAGAGTCACAATATATATAATATCAAAAACTTTTTCTTTTATTTAATGTAAAAATATCATATTCATTCTCTCATGTAGACACATCTTTATTGTGTCTCATGAGATTGTAGAGCCAAATAGGTAGATAAACATTATATTCATTTGCCCGATTAGGACTTAATAACCTTCACAACTTTAAAACACCACACAATTAAGAAGAACCCACTACATTTATTACATTAGAAACTTCTTTCCCTAACTAATGTGCCTAAAAGAATACCACCTTGAAGTTGATGATTGATGTCAATTGACTTAATACTCCTTCACCTTCATGACTTTCATATGATTCTAGGAATGGATTAGTTAGCTTTCTATCATGCCTTTGGTTATGAAATGACATCCTCAACGATAATTTGAAAATAAAATAATAAAAGAAAAATAGAACAATAATAATAAATAAATATTGAACAAAAAAGTACTTACATGGTAAAACCCTTTTAATTATGTGGGAAACCTCCAAGGGATAAGACTGGAAAAAAAAAATCTACCATAATGACAAAATTACAAAATTTCTCTCAATTAGGATAAGGGAATATAAGAGCTTACAAAAGGATAAATGTTTTTAGTATATGGGGTATAGATCTCCCTTTATAGTAAAGGGAAGCTCTTCCTCTTTTGTTTCTTAATTGATGTGGAATGACTTCAACTTTAACACTTTGTTAATTGTTTTCAAATAAGGATGACCTTCCAAATTATTGGTTAGTCTAAGTTGAGTTTTGAAGGAATGCACATGGATAAACTTTTGCATATGATCTTCGCCTTGCAAACTAGTTGCTTGCTTAGAAAAGGTTGTCAAGGTTTTGTAGTCTATATAGTGAGTAATAATAATGATCTAACTAAAGTCATGACGGTCCATTAGGCTCAAAGTGCATAATATTTACATAAGAGAGAAAGAAAGAAAGAATGAGAGAGAGCTATAAATTGTATTAGAGTCGATCCTTAACTCGAATGTGAGACTATGTTTGTCTGACCCTACATAGGATATTTGTTTGTCTAAATGACTCCTTAATCGTGTGAGATATAATAAAGACATTGTATTTGTATGAGAGATAAATGTAATATGTCAAATCAAATAAAAGAAGAAATTATTGAAATTATATATGCAGTAGGGTCTTTATACTTGTGCTAACATGTTTTAAAGTTATAAGAGCCCATTGGGTTTAAAGCAAATGATATTTTACAAAGGAGCAAGTGAGTTGTTACTTGAGTTGGGTTTTAGTGTGATTAGAACTTCATATAAACTAGTCATTTTTTTAAAAACAATTTGTCTCAAATTTGGGTAGTTATTTCTTCACGTTTTTATGATTATTCCTACAAAATAAGGAAATTATTTTTGCCTTTAAAATAATAATTTTTTTTTCTATTGCCATCTGTTATTATCAGTCTTTTGCAATCTAGAGAAAATCTTTTGCAATCTAGAGAAAATGTGGAGAGGTTATGGGAAATTGGTGAAATTGATGTTTTCTATCTCTTGAAACTTCTAAGCGTTTGGTAAAATTAAATATTAAATATTTAATAATTTAAATAATTTTAAGTTAAATTATACTTAAATTATTTATATGAATTTCATATTTAATTATTACTTAAATATTAAGGTTGTTTATCATAACCAATTAAATTTTTTTCTAAACTATTAAATTAATATATTTGCAGTTATATATTATTTATGCAAAAAAGAAACAATGCAAAAAAAGAGAGGTCTCATAAACATAACTTAATTTTAGAATTTCTATATATATTGTTTTTCTATTTTATATTAGAAACAAGTTTTCAATTATGCGTAAAGCATCTCATCATCTCGTTGTTGTAAGTTCCCCCACCTTTTTTTCTTAAACGATCTCAAATTATAGGCATACTAATTTGAGAAGCCTTTTAAGTTTACCATGTATAATTAGTCTCAAATAGATGGATAATAAGAATGACAAATTGCTTGTGTGGTTGGCCATGAACGTTTTAAAAATGCTCATGTAGCTGAGTGGGTCCAAAGCATGGATTAAGACTAGTCACCAACCACAGCTTCGTGTGCTTATGGTCATCCTCAAATGGTATTAAAGGGACTTTGCAGTGATTGTGGAAGCACCCCTACCAAATCTCTCACTTCTAAAGCCTTCTGCTCTGCTCTCCCTCTCCAAAGACGGCTTTCATGGCGGATACCAAACGAAAGGATCGCATTGCAGAACTGTACCAAGCTTTGAAGAAAAAAAACAAGTACCTGGCCCAAATCTGCGGTGATCAACCTCTTGAAGACCCATTGCAGGCAATTAGTAATATTTACGACAACACATTCCTTCATCTGGCCATTCGCTTCAAACAAAAGGATATGGTAAAAGAGTTACTGAGAATGTTGCCTAAAGAAGGAAAGCCTCCACTTTGGAATATAAAAAACAAGGAAGGCAACACTATACTCCACGAACTAGCCTGCAGCGATTCTATGAAGAAACTGGCACAGGAGGTGTTGAAGATCTGTAAGGACAAAGATTCGGAGTTGCTAACTGCGCGTAACAAGTTTGGAGAGACGCCTATTTTTTGTGCAGCCCGCCATGGTCAAACTGAAATGTTTGAGTTTCTGGCTAAGAAAATGAATTTAAACGACAGAAGTGCAGGAGAAGTTAAACACCATTTGCAGAGGGATGATAAAACAACAGTTCTTCATATTTCCATCACGACTGAGTGTTTTGGTGAGTTATTCTGCTCTTAATTCATCTCCAAGTCCTAATCCATTTCTATATCTAACATCTTACAAGGTGTTCACCGATCGCCTCTCCAGTGTCAAAGACTTCAGTTTTCTAAGGCACTTATAAAACCCAAGTCGATTTTAAGTCGTTAAATCTCCAGTGTCAAACGTGAAAAATGGATTTTTATTTAATTAAAATTTTAACAAGTATCTTCGCTTTTGCTATTAAATATAGAAATTATATTTTATCCCAAACGTTAGGTGAATGATGATTCAAGTTTATGCAAGATATGACAAAATAGGAGGATCCTAGAAAATATGTTTTGAGATTCAAAGATTTGTATTAACTTATTACTTTGTTTTTCTTTTAAACAATGATAAATTTAGAAAATAAAAAGTAATGAGTAAAATCTTTTAAAATATAATCAAATATAAAACCAAAAAAGCTTTTATTATTCAAAAGCTCTTTTTTAAGTCTATCAACGGTACCCATAAAAAGTGTACTGGATAACAAAAATCATAACCCACTTACACTCAGTTTAAAAGATTTTTATTTACTTGGTTAAGCTTTAAATGCATGTCATGTGTTCGTCCAAAGGGAGTTTAAGCTTTTAGAACATATCATGTCTGCTTTTCAAAGTTCAAAAGATTTTTTATACTAGAAAAAAATTCAATTAAACTTTTTAAGTAACTTGCATTTACACTTCAATCTTTGGATCTTAGAAATAGGGAAAGTACTATAAAGAAAAAATAAAAGAAAAGAAAATGGTTTTTTGAAAAAGTTAATAACAAGTTTAAACTCAATAAACATATTTTAAATACAACCTCTAAATTTATTGTTTTCTATTGTTCTTTCTAGAAGAAAAAAAAAAGTCTGAAAATGTTTATAAATTTCAAATAATTTTGATTGCATTTATTTAATCAAATAAGATAATTATAAACATATTTCCCTTTCAAATACTTTTTGGGATGCAATGACTACTAATTTAACATTTTTTTAACATGTCATATGTTCCTAATCTTTTAGGACATGTTTTTCTTTGTTTATAAAAATTGAAGAGTTTATATAACTTTATAAATATTAAATAATTTTGATTTTATTTAATTAATCAAATAAGATCATTGATATACATATTTCTCTTTCAAATATGTTTTGGAAAGCAAAGACAATATTAGGCTACTAATGCAATATTTTTGTTTTTTGCATTATCTCTAAAAAATTAAAATGAAATAGGTTTGGCCCTCATCATTGCAAGGACCTACCCATGTTTAATTGAAGAAAAGGATTATGATTCAATGACCGCTCTTCAATATCTAGCATGCAATCCAACTGCATTTGGAAAAAATATGAAAATGAGACAAGGAGTCATGGAGGAACTCATGATCTCGTTAGATCCATTTAAAGAGCTCGGGAATAACCTCAAGAAGATATTCAATAGTAAGTACAATACATTTAATTTCTTTCTCATCATCATCTGTTCTTCATTTACTCAATTACTCTTTCCTTTTCATTTATAAGGTAACATTGTTTTAGAAATTGGGTATGGGAATTAATATAATTTTGGAATGCTATACCTACTTTTATATATTCTCTCTTTTTTGAAAAATTTAGTTTATAGTCAAGTTAATTAGTTATCTTATAAATTCCAATTCATTCTTTTGTTTAGTTTGCATTATCTTTTGAAAACAACATATGAACATAATATGTTATTAATTACATAGAACTACTTTAAGGGAAGTGAATCGAATAAAACAATGTATGATTTACTTTCAAACGTTCAACTCAATCAAACCATTTAATGGCTTTAAAACTTATTTGAACCCAATAGAGGCAGCTTGATACGTAGTAGAATGAAATTGAGCAAGTAAAATTTAATGTCTACAATAACTTCCATATTGCGAAATGGGGGGTTTAATGGATGGATTTTGTTTAATCAAATTTGGTTCTTTTTTTGTGTCCATTCACCATTAGTATTTTACCTCAATTTCTTATCATTTCTAAGTACCATCCATATTCATTTCTGTTACATATGTTTATTCTTTTATTCAGTGTGTACCAGCAAAGATAACACTGGGAATGGTGATACCAGCATGACAAGTTATAAAAGGTGAGATATGAAAAGTTTTGGTTTGTACCTTGCTTATTTATTTTGATGGTTGGTGTACCTTTTTAAAAGCTCTTGTATAAGAAACTTAAAATATAATTAGAAATTTAAAATTTAAGGCTTTGTTTAGATTTACTTGTTCTTCTTTTTTTTTTTTTTTTCTTTTTTTGAGAAAAAAATTAAAACTTCTAAGTAAAAAATAGAAACTCTTACACAAAAGGTAGATTTATCTTATGTTTTCAAAAATTAGATTAAATTTTTTGAAAATTTGAGTGGTAGATTTTTTTTTTTAATATCTTATTTTTTTTAATCAATTTTAAAATTATAACATTTTCAATATAAGTCTCTACCAATTCTTATATTTTATATAAAAGTTACTACTATTTTATATTTTTAAAAATAAAAATTAGTAAGTACATCCAAATGGATATTAAGATGTTGTTTGTACACATTTCCTATTTTCTATTTTTAAAATTAGAAAATGATAGTAATACCTCTATAAAATATAAAAATTCTTTAAATTATAAAGATAATGACTTTTAAAATTGTTTATAAAAATTTTACCACATCAAATTTAAAATAATTTTTAAGGATATAACTTAAGTTCATTCTTTTAATGTAAGAGTTACTAAATTTTATAGTGAAGTTACTATTATCTTCTACTTTTAATAACGGAATACAATAAGGGTATCCAAACATGCAAGCACTAAAGGTATCATTTGGACACTTTTTGTTATTTACTTTTAAAAGCAAAAAATAGTAGTTACTTTCCAGGATTAAAATGTTGAGAAATATTGTTGAAATATTGATCTTATTGTTGATTGGGCAATATTGGTCCACCGAGAGAAAGACCAATTGCGAATGTCTTTCAACATTTCTAGACTCTTCTCTTATATTTCTGGATATTTCACCATCCTCATGCAAAAAATAAATATTAAATAAAATTTTAGTAGATTAATTAATTTTATTTTTAAATTGCATTAACTTATTATAAAAAAATATAAATATCAGAATGAACTTTTGGAATAATCTTTTTAATGAGTATGTTTTATATTTTTTGTATAGTAATTAAGTATTAAAAAACTTAAATTATAAATAAAATTATAAAGATTTTAAAATTAAATATAATTATATAATTATTTGTTTTATCATTTCTTTGAGTTTTTTCTCAATATTTCTATATGTTTTGATCATTTTTCATGCCACCAATATTTTTTATTCAAACTTCTATTCAATTTTAAAATCCAACCACTATATTTATGTAATTTTTTATATCTAAATCATTAGTTACTTTTGAATAAAAGAGTAAAGACTCTTGTACAAAATGTATAAATTTACCTTATATTTTAAAAATTATTTTTAAAAAATTTTAAATTTGCAAATAGTAAATCTTTTTTAATATCTCAATTCTTTAAATAATTTTTAAAAACCATTGTCACTTTAATGTAAATCTTTAAGAATTCTTACATTTCATATAAGAGTTAATGCTCAGCCCAAGCCTACCTACTCATAGGCTTAAAAAGGCTTCAATTGTTCTTTTAGATTTCATAAGAGAAATTTATAGGATAACAATTTGTTACTATATCAAATTTTGAATTTGAGTCAATAATGTAATTTGTTACATAAATTATATAGGAGATTATTAAATAATTTAGGTATATAACATTCAGCAAAGCTATGCGACATCTATATATGGTAGTTTAAAGATCTCACTTCTTTTAAAGCAAAATTGTCCCAAGGAAGCTAATAAAAAAAGTTAATAAGACTGTTTAGGCAAATTTAATAAAGGATTTTTAAATAAATAAATAAATTTTAAAATTTTAGAAAATTTATAAAATTACATACATTAACCTTTTTTTTTTAACAACTACGAGTACTTGCATTTTACTTGGAAATTTGAAAAAAATTCTCCATTAGAATTTACTTCTTAAATGCAATCAAGCACCTCTAAAAACAAGTGAATATTAAAGACTTAATATATTAAGTGACAAACTTAAAGAAAAATAGATTAAGTGAATTTTAAATTTTAT
Source organism: Vitis amurensis (assembly GCA_037355405.1). NCBI lineage: Eukaryota > Viridiplantae > Streptophyta > Magnoliopsida > Vitales > Vitaceae > Vitis > Vitis amurensis. The sequence goes on from CM074685.1 coordinate 71,682, forward strand.
AATTTGAAAACTCTAAGCATGTAGAAACAAATGAAACTATTTTTTTCCAAAGGATTATTTCATTCACCTAACTTTTAATGACTTTTAAAGACTTTTATAAAGAAGTTAAAAAAAAGGGGGGTTTTCTTAACATATCAATTGACCAATCACTAGGAAAAAAAATTGTAAAATGTTCTTCACCATTTATAATGGATTAAATTAGAAGTTTAATATGGAAGCCTATTGTTGTGTTGTTGGAGTATTCTATTGATATAATGTTAATCACAATGTGTCTATTAATCCTAGGTTATTTAGTTGTGGTACTTTTCAGTATTTAAATGAATTCAGTATCTCAATACTAGCTATTTGTATATTTCATATAATATTAGGTTGTTTGTTTATAAATTCAATATTTATAAGTTTCCATATTTTAGTAGTTGATTTTTAAATTTATGAAACACGATCCATATAAAAGCACTTTTTTTTATCAAATACTTTTTAATATTATGTCAAATTAATCTCTAGTGTCTCATATTATTGAAAGCAGATGTTCTCCAATACTTCAAGAGCTTGTCAAGTTTTTGGTTGAGAAGGATACTTCATGGCATGCTAGTATTAATTCTCAAGAAGGTGGCCCAGGTAACACTAAGAAGGAGGTGGAAATAGAACATTCCTCTGAATTGGTCCTAAAAAGAAATGGACAAGAGTCCCTAGAAACTGAAGGACAAAACCCTCAAAAAAATAAAGGGCAAAACTCTAACAACTACAAGAAGAGTGATGAAACTCCATTATTTTTGGCAACCATATCAAACATTAAAGAGATTGTCGAAGAAATTCTCATCTGTCATCCTAAGGAGCTTGAGCATACTAATTGGGAGAGGATGAACATATTACAGGTGGCAATCCTTTATCGCCAGAAAGAAATTTTTGATATGTTGGTAAAGTCTGAAGTGCTTCCAAGAGATCTATTTTTATCTATAAATGAAGAAGGGAACTCATTACTACATATGGTTGGCCAAAATACAAAAAGTCAAGCCAGTGAAAAGATGCAAAATCCTGCATTCCAGCTACGAAACGAGTTGTTGCTCTTTCAGGTGCACTTCAACTTACCCATTAGTGATGAACATAAACATTGTGTCCATGCATACATTTGTGTAAGCCATTTGATTATTTGTCTTCATTATACAAAAAAAAAAAAAAAAAAAGGTTATGACGTAGTTGATGAAAAATATGTACTTAAGTTAGGAAAATGATAAGCCACTTATTGGGTACTAAATTCCGAATTTGAGTCATGCATTATTATGGTTAATAAAAACTAGTTCATTGAATAAAAGTACAAAATACTAGCTTTCGATGTAAAATTAAATAAACCATACTACTAAGAAATGTAACCTGAAAAACAATAAATAAGTCCTAAGTAGAAATAAATGAAACCATTTTAAAAGGCATAAACAAATAAGATCATCTTTATCATGTATCAATGTTTCTTTGGCCTTTACTTTCATGTATTTTATACATGAAAAATTAGCTTTTTTGATATTGTAGAATGACCCCTCAAGTTATCACTAGGGACTTTTCTAGATTTACACCAGGCTTAATAAATGCATGGTAAAATAAACACATCAATGAGGTTCAAACTCAAGCCGAAGCTACTCTTGCCATATTAAAAAATGCTAATTAACCTATAAGTTTTAAGTTACTAGATAATGAATGATATTAAGCTGACTTTGAGTGAAAGTTAATATTATGTTTGGTTCTAGAAAAGTATCAAAAAAAGAAAAATAATATTGAGAAAAGCAATCTTCTCATTTTTTGTTTTAGTATATAAAATATAACTGACATTAAAATATAATGAAAATTAGTTATAATCTTATGTCATTTTCAAATTATTATCCTCATATAAAAGAGTTAAAATAAGTAAAATAAGTTTGAAGTAATATATAAAAATATTTTTTTTATTTTAAATCCATTTTTTATTTTTATATACTTTTTTTTTTCTACTTTTTCAATATTCCCCTCATTTTTTTTTGGAAAATCAAACATAACCTTAAAGTTGACGAGTCACCTTGTTTTAATTTGAAGAATTTGTATAAAAAGGACAAGATAATCCACACATTTGGAGGTTATTTTTTTTCTAAAAGATGGAGGATATTTTTTGTTATGGAATATGTGACTGCTCTTTTATGAAATAACCCTTTTGACTTTGATCCAGTGATAGATGGAAGGATTACAAACAACAAAAATGCTTGTATGTATTACAATAGAATCCCAGTGCTAATTGTGATTGTATGTGTGGGTGCAGAGAGTGAAGTCAGATTGTAAGATGCATTTGACCAAGCCTCTAAACAACAATCACCAGACTGCTGAAGAATTATTTGCTGCTTCTAATGAAAAACTCCATCAAGAAGCCAAGGAATGGCTAATGCGTACAGGTGAGAATTGCACCATTCTTTCTATTTTCATAGCCACTGTTGCGTTTGCGGCAGCCTACACGGTACCAGGAGGTCCTAATCAAGAAACCGGCATTCCAATCCTTAAAGGTAAACCCTTGTTTGTGGTTTTCATTATGGCTGATGTGATCTCCCTCACTTTCGCTTTGACATCTGTGGGTATATTTCTATCCATCCTTACATCCACATTTCCACTACAACACTTCGAAACCTATCTTCTTAAGAAGCTGACGCTGGGAATTAAATTTATGGTCTTCTCGGTCTCAATGATGGCGGTGGCGTTTGGAGCCACTATAGTTCTGATCATGACACATAATTGGGAAAGTATCTTTTGGTATGTGGTTGCATTTCTTCCTGTCCCCATTTTCTTTCTCTCATATTCACCTCTACGTTCAGCAGTCCTGATGCGCAGCACAGAATTGGTCAAAAATTTTGTTCCAATTCTCCTTCTCCCCTTTTCATTTCCCACTTATGGGGCTAAAAAAGGACTGCGCTGGACCATGAAAAAGTTTCCGATTTATGGGAATAATACCCAACCAACTCAGTCAACTGCAGCTCGTTGTACTCCAGTTTGAAAGAAGAAAAAGAATGGCGTTTCATAACTCTTTTCAGAGCACATGCATGGATGAATAATTACGTATCACCGGAATTGTCCTCTCCTTTTCTATTTCCAAGTAGTAATAGAACATGTCTGTGTGAAGTTAATTAGCATGTTGAGAGTGTTGTATTAATTGATGACTCATTATGGTGCATGTATGTTTTAAATTTTAATTTTAGAGATTCTATTTAACTAAATTTTTATTGCTTTTTCGATAGTATTTTGTTTTGTGAGAGTTATGAGCAGATGGGATGTTTTTGGGAGAGCATGAGGTTTCGTGTAACAAAGACAGGTATTCCACTCTTGTTCTATTCCTTTTTATATATTAAATAAGTTCTGGAGCTGAGACAGAACAAAAACTCTAGTGACATCTTCTCCTATTTTTTAATTGATTTTGGTGAGCAACGACTAAATCAACTTTCTGCGGAATCATTGTATCATAAAGGAAGAGCGTCAATCAACTCTAGCTAGGCACAAGATGTTGATTTTGAGACGATGAAATAGACATGGGTTAGAAGGCATGAGATGCCTCAAGTGATGTGGTTTGTAGACCTAGTTTTGAAGACTGATATATCACCTTTCGGTCACAAAATGAAGAGGAGGAATAAATTTCTTGAGACTTTGTACTGCATGTATAAGAGTGAATGGTGGAGTGTGTGCATTCTCTACTACTTTCATTCAAAGGTGAAGCTAAAAAAAGACCAAGTCTTCAGCCTTATACCCACTACCACTCCCTCGATTACTGACACGGTACTTGATCAGAAGAGGCTTCATATTTGATGATAGAAAGAGAAGAAGGGTTGTCACGATATTTATGATGTTAACTATTGGGAGAATTTTAAGAATTCAGAGAGTGACGACGCAGCACATAGCACACCCCATAGACAAAAGAGAGCTAAGAAAAATACTTCTACACTACCATGCACGCACAACCAACAATAAAAAATCCAATTAATGTTGCATTAAGCAACGCTGCACCCTCAGAAGATGCTATCTTTCGACCATATAGACAGGAAGGCATATCAGAGGCACTGTCTGTACTTGCAACATCAGCACCAGCATGTTCATCAAGCCCTCTTTTTGAGCCTTCTTTCATTCTGCCCTCCAATATGTCATCTGCTTCTACACATCCTATGAAGTCACCTACTTCTAAATTCCAACTTATAATGGCAAGGATGGACAAGTTCCAAAATGGGATGAATCATATAATGCAAAAAGTAAAAAATACATCAGAGGATCAACAACTTCTTCTTAAGCTGGTAGATGCTATCGCATTGGAGGTGCAACACTTGATTACTACATCTTTTCCAGGGAAGATTGAGCATGCACGAAAGAATGATCATTCCATTGAAGCAACTACAAAAAGTAATGATCCCTTACAAACTGTAGCTAAGACCCTAGCAAATCTGCATCAACACTTACCAGTTTCCTATAACAAAATCTACTTCGGATCCTGAACAACATCATATTTAGCAGCCTGAAGATATTACAATTAGGGTACAAGAGCCGCATCTTCCTGTATCTTTTACTCCATTAGCTGCAGGCAGCATAGACCATCAGTTACCATACTCGAGACACTTGCCAATTTGCAGGAGAACTTTCCAGTGATAATTTCCATGACAATAGTACCAGTGGAGGCCATATACACAAAGTGCCAACCCTTGTCACCACATCACAAGTGGGTAGGGGCAATACTACATTGTCACTAGAAATCTGCATCTAGGATATATGATCCACAATTGCCTTTTGGACATTTATATATATACAAACGCTTTGGGATATACTTCGTTTATATTGTGTAACTGTATGATATTGTACTGACATTATCCCTATAATATTATAAACATGGATTACCTAATTTACTAGGGGCAATAGTCCCATTCCATACTACTTCTAAGACTCGAGCGACATTTTAGACGATGAATGAAATTATAGAATTTGGAAGCAAAATAATTTGATGTCAAAGCAAATTAGAACAATTTCAGGGTGAAATTCATACGTTAAGGTGAAATTTATAAATGAAAGGACTAAAAGAATTAGGGAGCGAATTAAGCTGATACAGAGTGTGGAAATAATCTTTTTGGGAGGGGAATGTAAAAATATTTTGGAGCGGAATAATGCATTATGGGAGCAAAATAAATTATTTCCGCTGCCAAAGGTTATCATGGCAGGCAACAACTATATATTTGGGAGAAAATTTTCTTACATCCTGTTGTTGCATATATGGTATAAAACATTGAGACGAATGTACAAAGACATAGGATTTGGGTACAATCATATGAGACTCGGAGTATAAACTTTTCAAGCTACTTATAAATCTTATATTTGGGAGAGGAATTATAAAGAGTAATTGTATATTGTAGGATCAATAGAGGAATTGGACAAATTAGGAGCACACTTGGGAGCCATGTGAGTGAAATGGGACAATTTGGGAGTGAAATAAAAAAATTAAAAAAATAGTTTAAAATTCACATTTTTTAACTTTCAACAATACTTATGTGTTTCAAATAACTTTAAGTTCAAAAATGAGTTAAAAACACGTCTTTTTAAAAACAATCACCCCAAAATATAAACAAATGAGATAAGGTACAAGAAAACGAGATTTGGGTACAACCTAATGAGATAGGGTACAAAATCATAGCATTATCCAATAGACTTGAAAACACTTTATTTATTAAAATTATCAAGTATATTATTTATATAATAATATTTTTATTTTTATTTATTATATATTTAGGTTTTTATTTAATTTGTAATCATTAGCTATTTATTATATATTTTCATTTTATGATATTGTGTCCAAAAAATTGTTAAAATCAATAAATATTGAGAGATGAAAGGGGTAAAAAATTTATACATAAAGCATATTTAAAAAGTGTAGAAAGTAAGAAAGAGAAAAAAATAATAACAAAAATAAAGATTACTTGGGATAATAGAATAGATAATATGAAAGGAAATAAATAAATAAGAAAAGTGATATTTGAGGTTGAAAGGTCTCAAAGAGGTGGCGAGAGAATTTTTCAAAAAGAAAGTCGCACGTGTGTTAGTGATTTAAAGAAAATGACAAATTTGAAATTATTATTTTGATTACTGTTTAAATGTAGGTGAGAGGAATTATTTTATATTTTTAAATTTTTAGGTTTGGCCTTGTCTTTGTGGGTGGGATTGGGCTTGAAAGGGGCATTTAGAAATTGGAGGTTTCTACAGCTTATAAGAAGACTTTATGAGTGTTCAGTGGGACAAAAGCCAAGTGTTGAAAACAGAGGTCTGATTTTGCCTTTTTTGGTTGGATTTGGTGCGAAAGGGATATATTTAATTTATAGAAATCGGAGGTTTTCACAGCTCATCAGAAGACTTTATGAGGTTTGAGTCCACATTTTTTCAATGGGACAAATCTGGTGTGAAAGAGGTATTCAATTTGGGGAAATTGGAGGTTTTGACAGCTCATAAGAAGGTACTTTATTAATCACTGCTTAAAATATTTTGGCTCGAAATTTAAAATATATTTTCTAAATAAAATTATAAATATTTTTTAACAAAGAATCGTATCATTATCTATTTTATATTTTTAATACATTTAAATTAAACATATTATTATTTTAATATTAAATATGTTTTTCAAATTTCACTTATTAGGAAACATAATAAATTTCTATACATTATTATAAAATATCACCAACTTTATCATTTATTCAATTAAATTACCTTAATATATGCATTTTTACCAATTTTGTCATTCTTTTTAATTGTTTTTAATATTTTTATTATTTTTTATCAATATTTTTATTCAATTTTTTTTTATATTTTCTAATATCTTCAATTTTTATTTTATATTTTCCTTTAAATTTTTTGAAAACCAAACATAACCTTATAATTAATGTAAAATAGCTTGTAATAATAATATTACGTGATCATTCCTTGTCAATTTCTCGAAAAATTGTTTTTAATACATTCTTTTTGGAAAGGATTTTATTCATGCTAGACGAAATCTAAAATTATGGATAATTTTCCATGGGAAATGAATTGTTGCATGTGCATGGTTCATGCTTTTACAACGATACAAATTTGGATCTTGAAATGACAGGTGTCATTGGGATTAGGGGCATGAAAGGCCGGATTTTTGCGGACATGATGTGGCGTCAAACACCTGCCACGTGGGGACCATGGGACTAGGTGCATGATTCACGCTTTCCCAAGAAGACAAATTTTGGATGTTGAAATAGTAGTGTGGACCCCGCATTTCGTGCTCATGCGTTTCACACTTGATGGCAAGCTCGATTTTTATTTGAAAAATTGATTTTTATTTTATTAAAAATGATTTGAAGTCGCCACTTATTTTTGTTTTATTTTTAAAAGGGTAAACAAAATAAGAAAGAAAAACTCTAAATGTGACTCCATATTTTGGAAAAGACGGTCTGCGAAAAACCGGATCGGGTTCGAGGGTCAGGTTACTTATCGAGAAGGTACGGTAAAGACCGTAGCACCCCTCTAAGTCCCTAAAAACGGGTCTCTACTAATAAAATGAAGCAAACGTGACATCTAATAAAGAAATCAATGAATACCCGAATTGATCATGCGCATATGGGAATCAGTACATGTATATAAAGTGACCAGAGTGAGAATAGGTGCGTACCTGGGCAACGAGCAGTTATGCGCTATAAAGAAGTGAGGTTAGTACACAATTAAGGAATAATTTCGAGCATGTCATAGAGCAGAATAAATCAGATATGAATAGCAATCAAATCAACCAATCAATCGATCATAGAATCCCATATGTCGAGCCCCCACCAAAGCCCACTTTACTTTTGTATGAATTAATTTCGTAAATTCCATTAATTGGAATTACGGAATTTAAATTCATGTTTACTTTAAAACATTTTAAAATCATGAAAAATTCGAAAGTGGCTCACCGAAAAGAAAATGGCGGCCAAATTTTATTGAAAATGAGACTCTTGGATGATCCTAAAAATTCTAAGGATGAAAGATGAGAAAATTGGGATTATTTGAAAATCAGATTTAGAGAAAGATATTTGCAAAATGAGATTTGAGAAAACATTTTCAAAATCAAAGAAGAAGAAAATTGAGAATGTCACGTGGCCATGATAAAGGTGGCCATGCACGTGGACCTGAGGTGCAAACGGTACTCTACTCTGAAGTTGGTGATCTGCAGCTGCACTTTCTTCTTCATTCTCATGGTATTCCAATCTGCTTCCATGGATGCTGCAACTGACACCATGACCTCTTGAACGCAAGCGGAATCCAGTTGTCAATGGACCTAAAGGAGGCCTCTCAATGGATTTACTTTAAGAGCTTCTTGAGGGCCTAGAGGATATTGCAGAACCTGGACTAAGGACGCCATCTGGAGGGATTATCATGATAAAAAAAGAACACATGGCAGTTATGCTGGATGAGTTGAAAGTTCCATGGCTTGAGGCTGCAATTAGGTGGAAGATTAGCCTAACGCGGGTGCATTTTGTACGAGGGCAGAATGCGACATTTTGCTTAGATGATAAAAGGCGATGCAGGCTTTTGATGGATCTAACTTGACTATGGCTGGGTGTATCGCAATATCCTATAGACGTCAATGATGTCGGGAGGGAAAACAGTATCAGTTGCAGTTCTGACAGCAACTTTAGCCACCGAGTTTACATTAACTGGTGGAGTGAAGAGAGGTCCTACAAGTGGGACTTGGTTCAGTGGTTTTGCATGCTTGAGAACCATTCCCAACGGAAAGCCGATCACTCCAAGAGTTAACTTCATGCTCCCAACTTGGCGAGTCCCCATATATAAATCCAGGCGTCAAGGTTCGGGCTCTAAGGGTTTGATGGTAGTGATGGCACCTACTGGTGTGAACATTTGCAGCCCTGTAAACATCAATGGAACTGCTCCATTTCTATCAAAACTGGAAAGTGGCATGAATGACTTACAAATAGAGGAGCGAGAAGGATGATAGTGAAAACGGGTTGTGAGTTCGGGTCCCAAGGGATGATTGTGTAGAGTCTATTAAAGGTGGGTCCGTGCATGGGATGAAAGAGAAAATTGGATCAGAACATTGGCTGTATTTACAATGGTGGGTATGGTGTGGAATAGGAAGTTGGAAGTTAGTGGAATGGGTGGTATGAAATGGAAAAGATGCTTGATGGGCATTTTCGGTATGATGCTGAAGGTGGGGATAATGGTTGTAGTGGTGAAATAGTATGCATGAAGAGTAAAGGGCATAGAAGAATGAATTGATCCGTGAGATTTAAAGAAAAAGCAACCAAAATGGCGACTCCACTGGGGATCATTTAGAGGGTCAAGCTTGAACTTAAGATGAAGCAAACATGGCATTTGATGAGTCGATTAGTGAGTATCTGTCTCTTGATTGCACATTGGGAGTTTTTGATGCATGCTTGGATATTGCGTTGTGACATTGATATGATTGATTATCTTGATTGGGACTTAGGTTGTCGTTTTTTCTGCGCTTCATTGCTAGATTAGTTTGGTACATTGACATGCCGATTATCATAGATTGCTCATCTTGTTTTGCTTGGTATAGCGATTCTGTTTCTTCCTGATTATTCTGATCACTTCACATGCATACACTCACCACTGTATATCACTCAGCTTGACATGTTGACTTTCTTACTTGTATACTATCTTGATCGTCTTCTGAGCATGATGTTCGTATCGCTATTCATCCTGATAGTCATAGCTTTTTGTGTGGACATGATTGATATATCCTGTACTCTGTTTGATTGTGTGTTGCATGACTACTCTCCTTTGTGTGATTGCGTGCTGCTTGTCTGTGTGGATCGCACATCTATCCCCTTATCTCCCATTCTCTAGTCTCGGTCATTTCCTTCATTCTGGTTCTCGCTTTTGCAAGTGTGAGGCCTTTTGTGTGTGCTTGTACTCTGACCGAGATAGAGGTTAAAAGTAGGGTCTAGTGACGGGCTATACCAATGTTTGGGAGCATTCTGGAGGAGAGCGGCGCATTGTTGTCGATTGGAGTTCGATCATTGAAGACCTGTATAGCCCTGAGCTAGGTTTCATGGATATTTGTGCGACCAGTGTGCTTCATCTTCTGCTTTAGCTTCTTAGGGTTTCGGATGCACCCACACCGATCACTGTGCACTCTAGTTGACTATTGAGCGTTGAGAGTTTGAGAGGATTCACCATAGGAAACCCCCTGGGATGTCGAGGTAGTGCATGTGTGGAAGTGATGACCACCTTGCATGGAAGCGCCCCGTCTCTTCGAAGGCGTGCAGAGGGTTGCGTACGGTTGGAGGGTATGATCACTTCTGCTAGGGATATTTTAAAGTCCACCCTTATCCATGTAGAGCCACCTTGACCTCGTAGGTTGAGCCATAGATCCTTCGATTAGGACTCCTTCCCTACACGTGGGTGCATCTGAGGGCTTTCAAAGCCTCTGAGGTCATAGTTTGGATTCGGCACTCCCTCTTTTTAGTCTCCAATTGAGAGTGCTCAGGGATTGGTATGAGTTTGAGTATCGGTCGGATTACCTTTATCATCTCGTCGCTCTAGATTATGTTTTTTACTTGACGAGTTTAGCATGTTTTCTCCCTAGGGTTTTCGTTCTCATTTCTTGGCTCGACACACCCCTTCACTTTGTTATCACTCACTCGATGCTTTGAGATATGTTCATTGATCATCTTTTTACACTGTATGCTTATCACGGGCTCAGTACCTCATCATTTGTTTGATCCTTGGTTCGATTTTCGACTCGATGCTCATATTTTCATCACGGAAAGGTGAAAGGCTCATTTTCACATCCACATTTTTTTCTAGAGATTCGCCTTGATCACCTTATTATCTTTCTCTTATGGAGCTCAAGTCGAAAGTTGAGGTAAAGATATATGTTTATAGATGGAGTACTGATGTCGTGATAGTGTGTTTTTCACACCTCTTTTATCTCGGATTATTGATGGGAATTCTCTAGTCACATTTGTAGCCATCACGCAGTGGACACCTTTATGACTCTAGAGTTTTCGTCATGTATCCAGATTTCGGATTGCCATCTCAGGACCATGTGCTTGCATGATTGTATTGTCGTCTTTTAGAGTTTTACCTTGTGTCCGTCATCCGCTTTGTTTGCATTGTAGGGAGTCAGTTTAGGAGTCGGTTGAGTCTGGAGTCACATTCTTGGAGGAGAGTTGGAGGACGATTGATCAGAGCAGATTCATATCCGAGTTCAGACAGTTCAGTTGAGATGTCGGACGAGTTAGCTTCCACACTTGCTTCCATTCAGGAGTTCATGGCCGGAGTCAGTAGACGTTTGGATCAGATAGAGAGTTATCGCCAGGATCCTCATCCAGCTGGCATGGTCACTGACGAGACGATTCCTCATGCATCTCAGATAGCGCAGACTCGTCCACCTCGGGTTTTGCTTGGTACTCCATTCCATCTGACAGATCATTATGAGACCATTCCACCACCTACTGTTACAGTGCCGCCTCCCATGGTTCCTACTATTGAGGATACTCGATTAGCTGAGCAGGAAGCCAGGGTTGAGAGGCTTGAGTCCAAGGTGAGACAGATCAGATTGCAGGATGGAGGTTTGACTTGGGATGACAGAGATGGCATACCGGCGGCTAGCTTGCCCGCCAAGTTTCGCATGCCAGACATTGAGCGTTACAGTGGGATTGGTTGTCCCAAGATCCACTTGAGACTATACAGCACGGTCATGAGAGCACATGGTATAGATGATGCGCAGTTGGTGGCCCTCTTCCCGATGTCACTTAGTGGGACAGCTCAGAGATGGTTTGCTTCAGTTGAGCCTTCGAGACTCCGCACCTGGGAGGATGTGGCTCATGAGTTCCTGACTTAGTTCTCTTTCAGTGCCGATATTGATGTATCTAGATGAGAGTTGGAGGCCACCAGACAGAGGCCAGATGAGTCTATTTCTTCCTTTGTCACTCGTTGGAGGGCAAAGGTGGCTGGTATGATAGACTGGCCTAAGGAACAGGATTAGATTGATATGGTTCTTCGGAACCTACAGCTGAGGTTCGCTAGGCGTCTTGTGGGCATCCCATTTCAGGATCTTAGGAGTTTGGTTGATGCTGCTTTCAGTGTAGAGGAGGCTATTGCTCGAGGATTATGGACAAATACTGCTCCTTCCCCTGACAGTAAGGGGAAGAAGCTGATTCGGCCATTTAGTAGATCTGGAGAGGTTGGCGCTATTAGTTATCAGCATCGAAGGCCTATGCATCACTCGCTTTATAGGCCTCCTACGGTCAGAGCTCCTTTCTCTCTTCCACAGTATCAGTATCAACCGGATTATGTTCAGGAGCCTTACATTGCTCAGACTAGTATGCAACCACGACCTTCGCATCCGAGAGTCGCTACTCACCCGCCACCCAGACCATATGCACAGAGGCCCGCGAGACAGTTCACTCCGTTGGGCATGACTTTGACTAGAGCTTTTGAGAAGCTCAGAGACGCTGGAGTGATTGTTCCTTTGGCGCCGAGGCCTTTGCCCCATCCTATTCCTCCACATTTTCGCTCCCATGAGCATTGCTTGTATCATCAGATTCAGGGACATGATACTGAGCGTTGTTCGGCACTCCAGCATGCGATACAGGGCTTGATCGATTCGAGGTTGGTCGACTTGGCTGGGCCAAATGTGACCACCAATCCTCTGCCTGCGCATTCCACACATGCAGTTCCTCCTCCTCCTAGTCTTCAGTAGATTGTTTTGGATGTTGATAGTACTATTGGCATATGGTATTTCGGGATCTTCCAAGTTGAGGACTTGGTTCAGTCGACATGGATACATCACTTTGCAACAGTTCACTTCAGAGCACCTTGATTCGTGCCCAATTGGTGTATCAGCTGATTCATGTCCAGCTGGTGCTCCTTGAATGAGGGAGTAATCAACAAAATTTATAACCTATTACACCATGAACTAGGGTAGCAAAGACAAAGCTACTATAGCATAGTGGCTATAGGAACGTTCACTGGGATGGGTTTTCACTTCACAAATGATATTAATTCAAAGTTGAATTGGTGCCTTTTCATTTCAAGGTTAGCTTTAAAAGAAAACATAAAGATGTTTGAATGAAAAAGGTTTGGTTTTAAACTAACCAAAAATAGTAACTGATTTTACTTACAAAGAAAGATGTTTCTTGGAGTTTTAGATCACTAGGCTCAGATTCCTCATACAAAAAGGGAGAGTTCCGGTCACTTGTTTCTTTTCCTCGCATTAGAGAATTAACATATAGTTCCTTCTCCAACCGGTGTTGTACAGATGCTTCCCATTAATGGGTTCAAACACTAAATCCCTCTCACTGATGCACCTTGCAATGGCTCATACCTCTCACCTGGCACTTACCATTCAAGGTGATCTTTAACCTTGGATTACCCGTCAAAAGCTCGTAAGAGATAACTAATGGATGTCTCCTTGGAGTCCAAAAGCTTACCAAGTGTTGGTTATTCTAGAAAATCCTATCTTCAAGTCACCTCCCAAAGGCTCGCAAGAGATAAACTAGTGAATCTCCATGGACGGAGATCACTTGCCTTACCAAGTGTTGGCCCAAGTGACTTCAAGGCGTTTTAAGTTAACTAAAAAGATAAAAACCATTAACGGGTCACACTTTCTCTTCATTAAAAACTAAAACAACAAAACTTTCAATTTATGCATGTGGAAACTTACCCGGTTACCTTAGCTCCGAGAGACGAAGAACCTAGCCTCTCATCATCTGAGGAAAAATCCTCAGAGTTTGATTGGCTAGAAAGAAAACTAACGAGAAAACAAGAATATATATGAAAAACAGAGCAAGTGCTCTGTTCGTTGATTCTATATATGATATATCTATATCCCGTTGGATTACATGATGCCTTGAGAACAAGCTCCCGAGAGCTATATATAAAGAAAATTACAAAACAAAATATCGGAGGTTATTCACCCCTTTTCCAAACTTAATAATTAAGGAATCCTATAATTGGTGGGTTACAAGGAGAAAATGAGGATTTAGACATAAAAAATCTGAAGCAAAATATCCAAAAGTGTCGGTCGCAAATATCGGGAAGCACTAAGGACCAATTCGCAGGTGAAAACGAGGTCTGCGAGATTTCGCAGATGTACAAAAAGGGCTGCGAATTCATTTCACAGAAAACGGCTGATTTCGCAACGCTGCGAAGTGGTCTTTCAGCTTGCAATGTTCAGCTTCCAACGTGTCAGGAAACTTCAAGGGGAATTCCACAGCACTGTGCAAAAAGGCTGCGAAATCATTTCGCAACAAAAGGGTGATTTTGCAATGTTGTGCAACATTCTTCCTTCAGCTTGGAGTGATCGGCTTGCAATGGCTGTAACTCCTTCATTTCAACTCCGAATTGTGCACCGTTTGAAGCATTGGATTATTAACTTTCTGAGCTTCGAAATGAAATATAACATGCATAAATTGGACTCCAGGAAGTGCCCCAAAAGTGGCTGACATAACTGTCATTAAGAATATGCTTCATGGCAGATTTCTCTTTGCTTCCTCTCCTTGCATTCCGGATTTGCTTATGGCAAAGGACTTCAAAGCTTTGGTTCTTCATGTTTCTGAGCTTTCCATTGCTTTGCCATGGATTCCAAATAACTCTTCTCAATCTCATATTGCTTTGGTGATCAAAAAGCTATCAAAACACCAAAACTTAACACAATTTGATTAGAATTGCTTGCAAAGGTCCTTAACATGCCAATTGAGTTAAAAGGTAATAACTACTACTCAAAAGTGTTTAAAAGAGTTAATTACGAGCTATCAAATAGCACTTTTTGAGTAGTAATCACTCCCCCAAACCGACATATTGCTAGTCCCTTAGCAATGAAGGAGAGAAAAATAAAAATAAAAAGTACTATAATTTACAACATCATGCTGATCAAAAAACAATTTTCAAGTGGCATGATGATCTAACTCTCACATGGAACATTAAAGAAATAAAACTCAAACTTCAACAAGAGTTATCAAATAACTTGTCTAATCACAATTCTTAAAGAGAAGGCATTATGCAAATTGAGGCTTTAAAATCATTTCCACTTCCAAAGGGTCAAACCTTACTCTTCCACAAAAATCTAAGTGTTACTTATTAGCTTCCGAATATAGTATGTTAAACTAATCTCTCCCCCCAACCTAGTTTTTTTTTCAAAGCTTAGCAAACTAATCAACCTCCAATAGGCTAAGAACGCACCTCTTTTTTCACAAATTTTTTTTCATTGTAGGAGTACAAGGCTTAAAGGTATTCTTTTCTAAATTGTCCATGTAACGGGGGGTCCATCGATGACTCCCAACCAATTAAGGTTTAGGGTATCAAGTTTTAAGGATCTTTCAACCACTAACTCCTCGGATTTTACTCCGGACTTTTGAGAATGAAATTTTAATACCTAAGCACCTACAGTATGTTAAACTTTACCTATTCACCCTTGTAACGAGCATTAAGGTTGGTGACTCCCAACCAATGAAGGTTTAGGGCACCAGGTTTTAAATATTTTCACCATATACCCCTCAGACCTTGCTCGGGTTTCAAAGCAAGCAAACATTTTTTTTTTCTTTCTTTTTTTCATCAAAGACTCATTGGCCTTTTACAAGGCGTCCCAACACTATTAAACGAGGTCAAAGGTACCAAGTCTAAAATTTCCTAAGTCAAGAGGGAAATAGTTTTTCATCTTATAATCGGAACCTATTGTGCACAGTGTGTGGATAGCTTAAAGTGGAAGAACTAAGGTTGACTTCAATAGAAGTTTCAACAATTCATCAACTTTAATAAGCATAATACAAAATCTAAGTCAAGTAAAAAGACAAAAATTCAATTTCTCCCATTTCATTTTGAAAATTTTTCCTTAATAACCATGGAGAGTAGAATAAAAACTAAAAAAAATTTAAATTAAGCAAAAAGCAACTAAATTACCAAAATAACTAAGCATTATTAACAATACTTACTTCCTCAACTCTCCCCCCAACCAAGCTGAACATTGTCCTCAATGTGACAAAAAGCGATTGAAAAATAGGGAGGAAGTGGTACCTCTTGAGTGACATGAAGTTTGAGTCATATAGGAAAAACCACATGTTTAAAAAAAAAACAAAAGAGTTAGTGAGTAGAGGAAATAGAAAAATATTAAGTTTAAACAAAAATGATGTCTATATATGATGCATCATCAGTAATACATCCAATCCTAGAATATAAAACATCAAAACATGGAATTATGTATACTAATATAATAAGTAAATACAAAAAATAAAAAGATGATCAAGTAATGGTAGGGTCCTGTGGAGTTGATGCATCCGTGGTGGCCTCTTGAGTGGGTTGGATCAGGACTTTGACCTCTACTTTGGTAGTCTCCTTAGATGGCATAGTCTCTTCAACTGGAGCTCTCAGCTGGTGCTATGGGCTCTGATGGTTTTAGGAGGTTAAAAATGGAGTGAGAGGCTTGGTGTGTGTGATCCCAGGGTGCGCGGGGCTCTCCTCTTCAGATGCATGGTCGAGGGGCTCTATTGGCATTTTAGCAACTTCCCTTGGCTTTACAAGGTGTTTTTGCAAATCACCTTCCATTTCGCAATTTGAAGGCCATTTTGAAGCTTGGAGGTGATTTCGCAGCCATTTCGAAGCTTGGAGATCATTTTGCAGCCATTGCAAAATGAGTGTACGGGGCTTCGAAATGGCACTCGTGTGCCAAAAAGTGGTTTCGTAGCTCAAAGGTGACTTCGCCGCTGTATCGCAGCTTCGAAATAAGGGGAATTGTGCTGTAAAATGGCACTCGTGTGCTAAAAAGTGGTTTCGCAACTGCGAAACACCCTTCCAAATGGTGTCTCGGCTGCAAAATTCCCTCTCAACTTTGCGTGCTTGTCTTCAAACGGCCATAACTTCTTCGTTTCAATTCCAAATTGTGCACTGTTTGAAGCTCTGGACTCCTGACTTCCCAAGCTTTGAAACAAGATATGGTATGCATAATTTGAGCTCCAGGGAATGCTTCAAAAATGTGTCCAACAGTAGCAAAATGGAGGTGCGACATTTCCGCTCATGGTTTGCACAGTCATCTTCAAATGGCCATAACTTTTTCGTTTCAAATCCAAGTCAAGTACTGTTTGAAGCTATGGACTCCTGACTTCCCAAGCTTTGAAACGAGATATTGCATGCATAATTTGAACTTCAGGAAGTGATCGAGATGTGTCCAACAATTGCCAAAATGGGGGTGCGGCTGTGACATGTCAGCTCATGGTGTGCGCGCTGAAGGATTTTAAGGTGTTGAGGTTTCACAGCCATTTCGCAGATGCGAAATGAGTGTACGGGGCTTCCAAATGGCACTCATGTGCTAAAAAGTGGTTTTGCAGTCGCAAAATACTCCATGAAATGGAGTTTTGGCTGCGAAATTGGGAGTTTTTACGCTTTGTGATTTCGCAGCCGTTTCGCAGCTGCGAAATGAGGGTCACTATGCTGCGAAATGGCACTCGTGTGCCAAAAAGTGGCTTCGCAGTTGAGAAATCCTCAGCGAAATGGAGCTTTCCCTGCGAAAATAGGATCTTTCATGCTTTGGTGGTTCGCAATCGATTCGCAGCTGCGAAAATTTTCGCAGAGAGGGGTCTGAGGTTGTGAACTGGTTTTGCAGCAAAGTACTGATTTCGCAGAGGCTACAAAATCTCGCAGACCCCTGTTTTCCCCCTGTTTTTCCCCTGTTTTTGCTCTGTTTTTGCTCCGTTTGACTTCGAAAGACTTCCTTTGATTTTCTTTGCATTTCCTCTTGATTTTGATCATCCAAAAACCTATATTACATCAAAACAAAGTAGAATTAAAACATTGAAATCAAAATTAAAGCATTGAAATCAAAATTAAAACAAGTAATAAAACAAAAAAAAAAGATATAGACTAGCTAGTCTTTAAAAAGACTAAGTCCATCAAAAAATTTGATCTTGATTTAGCTTGCCCGGATCCCATATGAAGTTTGCATCCCTCCTTTGAGACTTGGTTTGTATGATTTTCCCATACAAAGCTTGAAGAAAAGGTGGAGGCATGTGTTTCTTGATCAATTATACCTTGATGACTATCCTCTGTGGTTCTCTTTGTACATTAACATCATAGCCATTTTTCTCTATGCTTTTCCCCTTTTTCTTTCCTTTGATTTCCTCCCTCTTTTCTTTCTCTGTTTCACTCCATACCTTAAGCTCTAGCTTGCATGTGGGCAGATCAACCTCTTTACCACTCCTCAAAGTGATAACCGTTTCAACTTCCTTCACCATGGAAGATTCTCCTTCTTGAGCCTCCACTTCATGGATGCCCTTGGAATTTTGATAAGGTTGAGAAGGAAAGTTTTCTTTCTCTTGCACTTTGTTGAGGTTGGCAAACCTTGAGATTGAATCTTGGAGATTATCTATCTTCTGAGATAGATCATTTTGCACTTCATCCATCTTTTTGTTCAATGAACTCTCTACACTGTAAATTCTTTGACTGAGCTGAGCATTGATGGATTTTTGAGCTCCAACAAAGTCTTCCATGACCTTGTTAAGATTCATCATAGCTTGTTCAAGGTTTGAGGCTTGCTGTGGTGCTTGAGTAGGTTGCTGATACTGAGGTGGCTGTGGTTTCCAAGAGAAATTTGGATGGTCCCTCCAATTGGAATTGTAGGTGTTGCAATCACCAAACATTTCCCTCTCGGCTGGAATGGTAGGACACTCATCCACCAAGTGCTCATATGATCGACAAATGGAACAAGGCATAGGTAGCAATGGTGTTTGAGAGATGGCTTGCACTTCTTGCATATTCTTCATTTCTAGTTCTTCCAATCTCCTTGCCATAGCTGCAATCTTTGCCTTCATGTCTATGCCGTCATTCAAAATATACATCTCACCCTTAACATTAGGTTGAGACGTCATTCTTCCCATATCTCGAGCATTTGGTTCATCCCATCTTCTTGAAACTTCAGCCACATAACTCATGAAGTTCATGGCTTTCTCTGCTATAGTATTCAATATGGCATGCACAACTAGCAATTTGTGAATTAAAAACAGAGAACACAAAAGAAAACAAAAGAAAAACAATTCAAAGAAAAAAAAATATGAACAATAAAAAGAGTTAGTAAAAGGAAAAGAAAAGTCACCAAATTTGTGATGAAGATCACAAGTACTCTGAAAAGGTGATATCACTATAAAGTGGCACCATCCCCGGCAACGGAGCCATTTGATTCGTGCCCAATTGGTGTATCAGCTGATTCATGGCCAACTGATGCTCCTTGAATGAGAGAGTAATCAAAAAAATTTATAACCTATTACACCATGAACTAGGGTAGCAAAGACAAAGCTACTATAGCATAGTGGCTCTAGGATCGTTCACTGGGATGGGTTTTCACTTCACAAATGATATTAATTCAAAGTTGAATTGGTGCCTTTTCATTTCAAGGTTAGCTTTAAAAGAAAACATAAAGATGTTTGAATGAAAAAAGTTTGGTTTTAAACTGACAAAAAATAGTAACTGATTTTACTTACAAAGAAAGATGTTTCTTGGAGTTTCAGATCACTAGGCTCAGATTCCTCATACAAAAAGGGAGAGTTCCGGTCACTTGTTTCTTTTCCTCGCATTAGAGAATTAACATATAGTTCCTTCTCCAACCGGTGTTGTACAGATGTTTCCCATTAATGGGTTCAAACACTAAATCTCTCTCACTGATGCACCTTGCAATGGCTCATACCTCTCACCTAGCACTTACCATTCAAGGTGATCTTTAACCTTGGATTACCCGTCAAAAGCTCGTAAGAGATAACTAATGGATGTCTCCTTGGAGTCCAAAAGCTTACCAAGTGTTGGCTATTCTAGAAAATCCTACCTTCAAGTCACCTCCCAAAGGCTCGCAAAAGATAAACTAGTGAATCTCCATGGACGGAGATCACTTGCCTTACCAAGTGTTGGCCCAAGTGACTTCAAGGCGTTTTAAGTTAACTAAAAAGATAAAAACCATTAACGGGTCACACTTTCTCTTCATTAAAAACTAAAACAACAAAACTTCCAATTTATGCATGTGGAAACTTACCCGGTTACCTTAGCTCCCAGAGACGAAGAGCCTAGCCTCTCATCCTCTGAGGAAAAATCCTCAGAGTTTGATTGGCTAGAAAGAAAACTAACGAGAAAACAAGAATATATATGAAAAACAGAGCAAGTGCTCTGTTCGTTGATTCTATATATTATATATCTATATCCCGTTAGATTACATGATGCCTTGAGAACAAGCTCCCGAGAGCTATATATAAAGAAAATTACAAAACAAAATATCGGAGGTTATTCACCCATTTTCCAAACTTAATAACTAAGGAATCCTATAATTGGTGGGTTACAAGGAGAAAATGGGGATTTAGACATCAAAAATCTGAAGCAAAATATCCAAAAGTGTCGGTCGCAAATATCGGGAAGCACTAAGGACCAATTCGCAGGTGAAAACGAGGTCTGCGAGATTTCGCAGATGCACAAAAAGGGCTGCGAATTCACTTCGCAGCAAACGGCTGATTTCGCAATGCTACGAAATGGTCTTTCAGCTTGTGATGTTCGGCTTCCAACGTGTCGGGAAACTTCAGGGGGAATTCCACAGAACTATGCAAAAAGGCTGCGAAATCATTTCGTAACAAAAGGGTGATTTCGCAACGCTGTGCAACATTCTTCCTTCAGCTTGGAGTGATCGGCTTGCAATGGCTGTAACTCCTTCATTTCAACTCCGAATTGCACACCGTTTGAAGCATTGGATTGTTAATTTTCTGAGCTTCGAAATGACATATAGCATGTATAAATTGGACTCCAGGAAGTGCCCCAAAAGTGGCTAACATAACTGTCATTAAGAATATGCTTCATGACAGATTTCTCTTTGCTTCCTCTCCTTGCATTCCGGATTTGCTTATGGCAAAGGACTTCAAAGCTTTGGTTCTTCATGTTTCTGAGCTTTCCATTGCTTTGCCATGGATTCCAAATAACTCTCCTCAATCTCATATTGCTTTGGTGATCAAAAAGCTATCAAAACACCAAAACTTAACACAATTTGATTAGAATTTCTTGCAAAGGTCCTTAACATGCCAATTGAGTTAAAAGGTAATAACTACTACTCAAAAGTGTTTAAAAGAGTTAATTACGAGCTAGAAAATAGCACTTTTTGAGTAGTAATCACACCTTTTCATCCTGATTATGGTTATCATTAGAGTCACTCTCATTTTGTTGAGTCCAATTTTTAGTTCGTCAGAGTTGTTTTTGTTTTGTTGAGTCCTGTTTTCGGTTTATGATCATTTGTTTTTAGTTTCATGTTGAGAGTCTGGTTATTTGTAGTCCTTTATCGTTTCACACATGATGTACTCGTTGGTTCATTTAGTGACATGATATTTTATCTGAGTATTGTGGCATTTTGCTCGTGTGTGCTTTACATATCTTGTGATTGATGTGTGTTATGCTTTCGATATGATACATTTTCACTTGCATCACAATCACTTTGGCCTAACCTATCATGAAGGATATTGAGCCTATCGACCTAGGATCAGGAGATCGACCTAGGGAGTTTGAGATCGTTACCCATTTCACCTTCTGATTAAAGCAGTACCATACCCGTATCCACACCTTGACTCTGTGGACTTGATGACTTACCCATTTTGAGCCTGACATGACACCACCTTTTGGTACTGCTGTACGCCCTTACCATCCCTATTCGCCTTAGCACACTACAGTACCGTTGCCTTTTTTTCCATAATTTCCTTGATCTGACTAGGTAGAGTCCGAGATGGTTAGACCCGAGGTGAGCTCTATGCGATGATAGACGGATCACGATGAGAGAGTGGTTTGACTGCTTGATGATATTGCTGAGGTAGAGGGATCGCCATGGGGCGTTCAGATTTGAGTCGTTGCATATGACTTCAGGTGTTTTGATATGATCAGAGGGTGATTTTATGAGATGATGGTGAGTGGCTTGTGATGATAGAGTGAGTTGTTTTTCAGAGTACATGGATGGTTGTCATAGAGCATCAGTGGGAGCTTTCGCACGATTTCAGAGGAGTCGCCATGACTATATTGGATGGATGCCAATCTTTAGTATTGGTCATGTGAGATCTCGAAAGCACGATGTTCGAGGTTGTGGTCAAATGATGGGTGGCCATCGTTTCATGAGCCTATTTACTTTATCACCCTCACATATAGAGTTACCCGTTGCTAGCCCTTTGAGCCTCACACGAGCACATAGCTTTTTCTTTCATCACCTCATTTACTTATTACACCGGGTTGGGGATCCTGTAGTGCTTGCATGCTATGATTGGATACGTCATGAGTTTCGGACCTGACATACATACTCAGGCATCATTTCTCACTCTTCATTATGATATTTTCCGCTTGGACATCATTCCATCACTATTCTCCGATGTCACATATCACCACTTGTGATATTCGTTCTCTGCTTTTTCTTTCATCATTGCTTACTCGACATTATCCTTGTTTCACCTTGAGTGGTGGTTTTTCACACGTCACTGCATGGAGGATTGTCACATTCTTTCCTATCATTCACCCCATGGGTAGTGGTTCAGAGATGTTATTTTGAGAGGTTGTCTTGATAGTGAGGATTCATGTTACATTTGTACGTGGAGAGGGTTCGATCATTTGGGTATGTATTTTCATGGGAGTTCATTCATTATTGATTAGAGTATGCACAAAAAAAAAAAAAAAAAAAAAGGCGCATTCTTCATTATATCATTCTCCATTGGGCATGTGTATGGACGTGCCGGTTTGTTTCATTGAGTTTATGTGTTAGAGACAGCTCGTATGGGAGCTTATTCTTGAGATTCATCTTGATGTATATTTTGGATGAGAGTATGAGTCGCCCATTCGTTTTTTATGAGAGATGCGAGAGACTTTTCTTTAGTATCTCTGGATCCTTGCTCTATCCATCATTCCATCTATTTCAGATGTGACTATTTTCCATGCTTTGATGCGAGTTGACCATCACTCACTTTTCTATCTCTTCGTCTTCTTCTATCTTTATTTTATTCCTTCGTTTCACCCTACCTCATCTGTTCTCACTCTTTTCTCATTTTGCTTGATGTTTGGCTTGGGTTTGGTACACATACATCATACTTGTTTATTCGATGTGTCCATTCATTTATTGTCACTTTTTGTGTTGAGACCCCTAAGTCCGGGACTCATGACGTTTTCTACGCATTGCATATCATGCATGAGGGGTATGAGGATTATATCATTGGGATCTTTGAGCCTAGTTTCCTTTCGTTTCTTTCACCCTATTACCTTGGCCTACGTTACGTCCCAAGTCTGAAGACCACCTTGAGGCCATTACTTCACATTGTGTTTGACAGCTCATACGTGGGCAATACTCGAGATTAGTTGGAGATTATTCCTCGGAGCATGATGGATGGGGAGTTGAGATGATGATTTACACTGGGGCATACCCCTATTATCAGTGATGGATTTTCAAAGGCGCCGTTATCTACACTGGGGCATACTCCGCTCATCGATGACGTTTTCTTTCGAGATGATGCTTTGCACTGAGGCATAGTCAGTTTGCTTCTTCACTTGGGTTATGATGGATTAGGAGTTGCGGAATGACCTTACACTGGGGCATAGCCACTTCAGAGAGCACTTTTATTGGAGATACAGTCACTCTACTCGATATTCTGCATTGGGACACACTCTACTCATTGATGTTTGATTTGTGAGACGACGATTTATTTTGAGGCATAACCCTCTCATTGGTAATGGAGTTTGATTGTTCATTGGAGCATAGTCACTTCAATTGGTTTATACTGGGGCATAGCCACCACATTCACATTCATGGAGCCCAGGGATTCTGATTCCTATGGATTACGTTGAGATGTTTCCGTTTTGGCACCAGAGGTAGAGATTGATTGATTTGTTGACGTATACTAGGCATGATCCCTTAGTAGTTGTTGACTCGGATATATTGGGGCATAGCCGGGATGGAGAGCATTTTTCATTGGAGCATAGTCACTTCAGGTGGTTTATACTAGGGCATAGCCACCTCATTCACATTCGTATGGATCATGTTGAGATATTATCATTTTTGGCAGCAGGACTTGAGATTGATTGATTTGTTGACGTATACTAGGCATGATCCATCAATAGTTGTTGACTCGGATATATTGAGGCATAGCCGGGATAGAGAGCATTTTTCATCGGAGCATAGCCACCCTATTGGATCCCTTACACTGGGGCATATCCATCTTTTGGAGGGAGATCAGACTGATTCTTGACGTTGGGGCATCTGACGAGAGATATGGAGATTATTGGATTGTTTCATGTTGTTCTCATTGCACACTGGGGCATAGCCACCTAGTTGGATGTTTCGACATCGAGATTTGGCTTTCTGTTCGTGATTGTTGCTTTCGATGGGTTATGGAGTTATCGACACCTCGGGTTTAGTTTCCTTGGCATACTTGGATGATCTCGGATATCTCCCTACCTTTCATTTCATACTCAGACATTTCACCCCTGATGCTCATGCCTTCCATCATACCAGAGCCTGATCATTACCTTATTTTATCCTACACATCCCACCGTCACACATGACCTCATCATTTTCTCGATTAGGAGAAGATGTAGATCAGTCCTCGATCACCTTGGTTGTGTTTTCATACATCTTTTGGACTTTAGGTCCAACATCTTCCATGATAGCAGGACCTGATAGATTGTTGACTTATTAGTGATGATGCTTTCATTTTGATAGTTGGCATGTTGAGTGTTGGTTTGCTTACTCTTTTCATTTTGAGCACTGGTCATCATTATTGTTGTTATTCATCAGTTAGTTTTGTTTTGTCAGCATGGTGTCATGACACATGATCCTATTTGGCTTTACCTATTTGAGGTTGGACATTTTCATTACATGATGGATGAACATATTTCAGAGTACAGTAGTTTTGAGGCATTTGCATTTCTGTCTGTTCATCATTGCATACTGGGGCATACCCCCTTCTCCGAGAGCATCGGGCCTTCCGTAGGCTTCACTCACCTTTGATCTAGTTGTTGACCCCTTCGAGTTGTCATACTGGGGCATACCCCCTTCTCCGAGAGTATCGGACCTTTCAGTAGACTTTCATTCACCTTCTGACCTAGTTGTCAATCCTCATGAGTTGTCATACTGGGGCATATCCCCTCCTGTCGAGTTTGCTTGCATCGTCATCTTAGTATCATTTCGCTTTGAGTCACTCGATCATGTCATCATCATTATCGTGTCAGTTTGAGTCGGGACGGTACCTATATCGATCGGGCATTGTCTTGTCAGTTTGAGTCGGGGCCGCACCTATATCAATCGGCCATCTTCCTATCAGTTCAGTTTTTGGGATCGCACCTATATCGATCGGTCATTCATCGTGTCAGTTCGAGTCGGGGCCGTACCTATATCAATCGGCCATCTTCCTATCAGTTCAGTTTCTGGGACCGCACCTATATCGATCGGTCATTATTGTGTCAGTTTGAGTTGGGGCTGCACCTATATCGATCGGCCATCTCTTTGTCATGACAGTTCAGTTTCAGGGATCGCACCTATATCGATCGATCATTATCGTGTCAGTTTGAGTCGGGGTCGCACCTATATCGATTGGTCATCTCCTTGTCATGTCAGTTCAGTTTCTGGGACCGCACCTATATCGATCGGTCATTATCATGTCAGTTTGAGTCGGGGCCGCACCTATATCGATCGACCATCTCTTTGTCATGACAGTTCAGTTTCTGGGACCGCACCTATATCGATCAGTCATTATTGTGTCAGTTTGAGTCGGGGCCGCACCTATATTGATCGGCCATCTCCTTATCATGTCAGTTCAGTTTCTGGGATCGCACCTATATCGATCGGTCATTATCGTGTCAGTTTGAGTCGGGGCCGCACCTATATCGATCGGCCATCTCCTTGTCATGTCAGTTCAGTTTCTGGGACCGCACCTATATCGATCGGTCATTATCGTGTCAGTTTGAGTCAGGGCCGCACCTATATCGATCAGCCATCTCTTTGTCATGACAGTTCATTTTCTAGGACCGCACCTATATCGATCAGTCATTATCATGTCAGTTTGAGTCGGGGCCGCACCTATATCGATCGACCATCTCCTTGTCATGTCAGTTCGGTTTAAGGACCGCACCTATATCGATCGGTCATTATCGTGTCAGTTTGAGTCGGGGCCGCACCTATATCGATCGGCCATCTCCTTGTCATGTCAGTTCAGTTTCTGGGACCGTACCTATATCGATCGGTCATTATCGTGTCAGTTTGAGTCGGGGCTGCACCTATATCGATCGGCCATCTCTTTGTCATGACAGTTCAGTTTCTGGGACCGCACCTATATCGATCAGTCATTATCGTGTCAGTTTGAGTCGAGGCCGCGCCTATATCGATCGACCATCTCCTTATCATGTCAGTTCAGTTTCTGGGATCGCACCTATATCGATCGGTCATTATCGTGTCAGTTTGAGTCGGGGCCGCACCTATATCGATCGGCCATCTCCTTGTCATGTCAGTTCAGTTTCTGGGACCGCACCTATATCGATCGGTCATTATCGTGTCAGTTTGAGTCAGGGCCGCACCTATATCGATCAGCCATCTCTTTGTCATGATAGTTCATTTTCTAGGACCGCACCTATATCGATCAGTCATTATCATGTCAGTTTGAGTCGGGGCCGCACCTATATCGATCGACCATCTCCTTGTCATGTCAGTTCAGTTTCTGGGACCGCACCTATATCGATCGGTCATTATCGTGTCAGTTTGAGTCGGGGCCGCACCTATATCGATCGGCCATCTCCTTGTCATGTCAGTTCAGTTTCAGGGACCGTACCTATATCGATCGGTCATTATCGTGTCAGTTTGAGTCGGGGCTGCACCTATATCGATCGGCCATCTCTTTGTCATGACAGTTCAGTTTCTGGGACCGCACCTATATCGATCAGTCATTATCGTGTCAGTTTGAGTCGAGGCCGCGCCTATATCGATCGACCATCTCTTTGTCATGACAGTTCAGTTTCTGGGACCGCACCTATATCGATCGGTCATTATCGTGTCAGTTTGAGTCGGGGCCACACCTATATCGATCGGCCATCTCTTTGTCATGACAGTTCGGTTTCTAGGACCGCACCTATATCGATCGGTCATTATCATGTCAGTTTGAGTCGGGGTCGCACCTATATCGATCGGTCATCATCTTATCAGTTTGAGTTTGAGTCGGGGCCGCACCTATATCGATCGGCCATCTCCTTGTCATGTCAGTTCAGTTTCTGGGACCGCACCTATATCGATCAGTCATTATCGTTTGAGTTTGAGTCGGGGCCGCACCTATATCGATTGACCATCTCGTTGTCATGACAGTTCAGTTTCTGGGACCGCACCTATATCGATCGGTCATCATCTTATCAGTTTGAGTTTGAGTTGGGGCCGTACTTATATCGATCGGCCATCTCTTTGTCAGGTTAGTTTAGTTTGAGTCAGGACCGCACCTATATCAATCGGTCATCATCTTATCAGTTTGAGTTTGAGTCGGGACCGCACCCATATAGATCGGTCATTCATTCTTCCTATCAGGTCAGTTTGGCGTCCAGGTCTTTGCTTCAGTATGACATTCAGGGTCACATTTCCATTTTAGGCGTTTAGAGTCATTCTCCTCACCTGGTTACTTGATGTTTATCGCCTATTCATCATTGCTCTTCTAGACTTCCTCTTCCATTGCACATGACACAGTCTTTTGAGATCACGACACGTATTTCAGTCATGTTGTTAGGCATCCTACGCTTGGCATTCTCATGTAGTTCACATAGGGTAGTTTCCTTTGGGCACATTCTTTCTTGTACTCCAGGGTGGTTCGACCGTTACTCGTCTTCGATATGGTCTTTCGAGTTGCTTTTGGAGACGTCTTAGAGGGAGTCTGGATCCTTAGTATGGCTTCAGAGGCATTTAGAGGCATCACTTTTTCTTAGGATTAGAGCCTTTGCGTTCGTCTGTTGGCCTGAGTGAGTTCATGTTTTACTAGTGTCCCTATGGGGGTCTTTTTGGTTCTTCAGTAGAGTTCACTTCACTCCACTCACTATTCACACTTACTATTCACTTTAGTGTTCATATTCCTTACACTCGTGAACTCTACCGAAGAGCGGCATATTTGTAGACCCCCATTTAGGTCATTTTTTACTGCAACTGATTTTGCCACGTGGAAGAGCCTTGGCTAGCCACGTGTCGACTCCTGAGGAGCTGCTAGGGAATCATGGTAGTGACTTGAGAGAACCTATGAGGGTGCGACACCTATTAAGAAGGTTCTAGAAGGAGAATTTGTTGGCCGTTAGAGGAGCAGAGGCTGCTAGCTGCATGGCAGAGAGAGTGGAGGCAGGGTTTCTGTTAGAGGAGGTAGGTGCTGATTGGTGCGGAGGAACCTTTGCAGGAGGTGGTGCTTTTGGAGAGGTGGCCAGCTGCAGGAAGGGGGGTCGTCTGGCCAGGGGCAGGTGGCTTTTTGGACGGTTTTGGTTGAGAGATATTGTGAGATTTCTTTGTGGGGCTTGAGGAGGTTTTTGGGGGAGAGAACCAGAGAAAGCGTAGGAGGAGAGCTGAAGGGAGCTTGAGAGTTGAGAGGGAGGAGATATTTTTGCTGGACCATTTTTCTTTGGCTGGAGAGGGAAAACAGAGAAAAGTTTGTTTGCTTCATTGGAAAGGATTTCATTGCCGGTAGGAAAGAGCTCTTCTGATTATTACAGAGATATTGAAGGGAGAGGTTTTAACTGAGCTGAGGGGATCAAGGAAGAAGAAAAAAAAGCTTATTGATCTTTGGAGATTCAAAAGAAAGATTCAAGTATGATTTTCTTTGCATACTCCTTACTCCTATTTTCTCATTGTCTTTGGTCTTGATTGTTTAAATCTTGCTGTTTGATTATTGTCATTTGTTTTATGACACTTGGGGTTGTATGAAATCTGATTTTCTTGGCTTACTCTGTTTCGTCCTTTCTTGGTTTCTTGAACTCCTTTGATCAATGACTATTGTGTCGATTTGTTTTGTTTTATTTAGCTCATTTTTTTTTAGACATGTTATTTTTTTTTATGTTTCCTCCACCTATTCTAAATCCTTGGATTAATATATGAAGTGGGGTCTGGTTCAAAAGCCTACTGGTTTTCCTATAGGTGTACTGTGTTTTTGTTTTCTTTTCTCTGTGCCTGAAGGGTACATGGTCCACATTTCAAATTCATTGGGTATGAGGGAATATAAGAGGTAGTTGGTCTCTGCTAATGATGAACACATGGAGGTATTTGATCCTGTGGAAGCAACACCCATTAAGAAACCAAACTCTCTCCATTTCATTTCCATCTTCATGATCCTTTGGTGACTTTGTTGAGGGCGCTTCAATATCGAAATTTACTGGCGCGTCATTTGTTTCGTTTATTGAACTGTTATTGGCTTGGTTCAAAGCAGTTGGATCTAGCTCAGGGCCTCCAGAAATTATTATGGTCATGTCTCCAGGGTTGTTCCTTAGTCTTGCATTGGTTCGCGATGATCTAAAACCGTATTGTGTGCAAATACCAGTGGTTTTTCTCTTGGATCATCATGAACTTCATGTAGCTGGGAGAGAAGGGATTTATTAAAGTGTTCCGCTATCCCTAAGCTCTCAAATCGGTTTGGAAAGCTAAAGGTTGTCAATGGTTTGTGTTCAGAGAGGTTGGATGAATGTCGATATGGGTGTGATTATGTGTGAATCATATGGTTCACGCTTAAGTTATATCTCGTTATCATCTGAGATGCTTGCTGAAGTTGATAGTGCTGGCGAAGCCTTTGGGAAGCAACAGGATACTAAGCATGTAGTTGACAGTTCATGGAAAGGGGAATATTTGCCCAGAAAGTATGTGAGGATTATGATTTTTACTGCCTGAACCATTGGGAATGACGCCATTGAATCCAACAGCATCTCCGTCAAAGGCATCGTGCGCTTCTACAATGAGAAGCAGCGCCATGTCATCACCACACAAATGGAGCACAAGTGTGTTCGTGACTCTCGCCCTCATTTACAACAAGAAGGTTTTGAGATCACATATATGTTTGCATGGTCTGGTGGGTATGCTAATATTGATTTAATGCAGTCCGTAAATCAGTCCGATACTGGGCTCATGTCGGTGATGACAATTGAAGAAATAAGGAATATATGTGGTGAATTGGGTGTTCTGTCTTATACTGATGTGGCTCAAGCTTTTGGCAAGGTTCCCGTTGATGTACAGAAGATGAGAAAAATGAATTCAAGGTCACGTATAGTGTTCCATTATTACTCTTGCATGGATATTTGACGTAAGTGTTATGAAGATAAAGCCAAAGGGAAGCTGCACCACATTCATATGAAGACATCTCACGGAAAAGCTCAAGAAGTCATCTATCGTCATAGGAACCCGGTCAGCCCAGAGCTACAGGGAGGCTCACGAGAATAGAGGACGATAGACCTGCATAAGTTGCATGTCAGTGAAGCCATTCATGTGCTGAACCAGGGGCTGAATGTATTGAGGAGCACGATGAAGTCAGCAAATCAGCGTCTGCAAGTTTACATATGTGTTGAAACGAGCCTTCATACCAAGAGCTCTCGAACCTCTACAAGACTTCCAGTTGTTGTACAATGCTACCTACCTGAAGAGGAGGGTCTTGACTACACCTAGCCGCAGGTGGGGCTGCTTCGAGTTGTGATGTAATTGAGCCAGGGACATGACAGTGAGAATTTGAAGAGTAAGGGAGTCAGTGTAATCAGTGCTTCTCTACCTGCTATGGGATTCCTTATAGAGAGTGACCCTCCAGAATGGCACTCCGTTTCCCCTGAACTTAAGTCTGTATACAAGCTGCTACTGCTCATTGAAAAGAGAAGGGGAAGAATATTTCAAAGTTATTCATGCAGTTCAGCTTGTCAAATAGAGATATTTCCTCTGTGTTGGTTGGCATGAAGGGTATCATTCAATGCTTGCGGGTCGCTTCAGTGAGTATATACAGTTGAAACATCCAACACAGAAAGGGCATTACAGAAGAATCAAGCACCACTCTTCTTCCATTGCTATGGACGCTAGTGGACCACAGATGAGGGAACTAGAAAGTGGAGTTACACGGGAAAGCACTCACGGCATGGCAACCTTTGACCCAAGTGCCATTTTTCCCATCTTATCATCTTTAATTTTTTTTAAAAAAGTAGTTTCCATATTCTCTTTTCTCAAATAATTTTCCGAATTCTTTTTATTCAAATGATCTTTTGAGGGTTTAGTAATCCTAACTCCAAGTTTTTTTTATCGGTAGAATTTTAGGTTTCAAAAATCCACTTTCTAATAAAATTCATTGTCATTTTCCTCGGCATACAATTTTCATGATTTCAATAATTTTAAAACGTTTTGAAATAAAACATGAACTCAATTTTGTAATTCCAATTAATGGAACTTATGAAATCAATTCATGCAAAAATAGAAATGGACTTTGGTGGAGGCCCAACATATGAGATTTTATGATTGATGGATTGATTGGTTGATTCGGTTGCCATACATGATTTATTCTGCTCTATGATATGCATGTGACTATTCTTCAATTGTGCACTAATCCCATTTCTTGATAGCGGATTAAAGATCGTTGCCCAGGTACGCATCTGTTCTTATTCTAGTCTTGCTATACGCATATTCTGATTCTCATATACGCATGATTAATGTGAGTATCCGCTGATTTTCTCATTGATTGCCATGCCAGCTTCATTGTATTAGTAGAGACCCGACTTTAGGGACTTAAAGGGGTGCTACGGTCTTTACCGTACCTTCCCGATAAGTAACCTGACCCCCCGAACCCGATCCGGTTTTTCACAGACCACCTTTTCCAAAATAAGAAGTCACACTTAGGGTTTTTCTTTCTTATTTTGTTTACCCTTTTAAAAATAAAATAAAAATAAGTGGCGACTCCAAGTCATTTTCTTAACAAATAAAAATCATTTTTCAAATTAAATAAAAATCGAGCTCGCCATCGAGTGGGAAACACATGAGTCGAAATGCGGGGTCCACAGGTAGGTTTGGCCAATTTGCTATCAACGGGCTTGAGAGTATGACAGGGGGAATTTCATAGATATCAAAGCTCTCCTTCATAATTGTTTACGGGCGCACTGTTTTTTATTTTTCAAAAAATAAAAAATAAAATATCAACATGTTATTCTTTTATTTAAAAAACAAAATCAAATATTTCAATTTTTTTATTCATCCAAAAATTTATAATAAATTAGAAAAAAAAATTGAAAAACAAATAATTTGTAACATGAAAGTAAATTACTTTTAATAAAAAATTTTAAAAACAAACAACCTTTAAGTATTTAATGTTTAATGATTTAAATAATTGTAAGTTTAAGTTATGCTAGTTATTTATATAAAATTCAGCATTTAATTATTACTTAAATATTGAGTTCTTTTTTAAAACCAATTTAAATATTTTTTTCTAAACTATTAAATTGATATATTAACCCTTATAAATATTATTTATTCAAAAAAAGAAAAATTGGAAGAAAGAGACATAACTTATGAAAATTATTGTATTTTAAAAACATGAAACAACATTTAAGGTCTCTTAAATATAATTTGATTTTAGAATTTATGTAAACTTTTTTTATTTTTCTATTTTATAATAGAAACAAGTTTTTGTTTGTGCTATAAAGCACCTCATAATCTTATAGTTGTACGTTCACCTGCCTTATTTTTCTTAAACCATCTCAAATTATGTACATACTAATTTGAGAAACCTATAATTTTACCTTAGCTAATAAGTATGGAATGGTTGGATAATAAGGATGAGAAGAAGTTATTTAATTGCTTGTGTGGTAGGCCATGAACAATTATTTTGCCTTTGAAACATTGGTATGTGCATGCACTATTTTAAAACTACATTGAATGAGCATTAATTTCTTCTCTCTCTCCAAAGAGGCATCACTACATTATACAATGCTTTGTGACAAAGAGTACTTTATAAGATTGTGACCCAACTTTGTGATGAACTTCCGAACCTATTAGAGAGAATTATCATTTGCAACTCATTTAACCCCAAAAATATGAAGACCAAATACATACCAATAATAATCATAAATGCAAGAAGCATCGCATTTCGGTCTTATTATTTTATATTTTGTTGCTTTATATATTAATATTCTTTTGTATTTTCGTCACATTATTTGTACATAATCTTATTGTTTTGTATATGAGTCCCATTATCTATACCTTTATTCAATATTTTAAACTTCACAACACTTTTAATGGTTTGACTAATTCAACACCCTATAATTTTTTATGGCTATTAAAATATTATCAGTTTTTTCTAACAAAAAAATAATATAATTTTTTTTCTTCATTACAATATTAATATTCACATATTATCACAAACTATTTATCTTTGATCCATTTCTAATTGTAAAACTTTTTTTTGGTAAGACTTCTATTAAATTTTAATTAATATTATAGCTCTTTACAAAATCAAAATATAAAAGTTATTTTTGAAAACAACAAAACTTATTTTATTTTCTTCTTTGAACTTTCCAAACACTCTTATTTTTTTAATAATAATAATAATTTTTTATCTTGAATATATTAGAAATATTGACAAATTGATCTTAGGCAGGTTATCCATTTTTTTTTTAAGATTATATTTAGTTCTCATTAAGTACCAAGGAAAGAAAAAAATATATATTAATTTTTTTCATGTTTTATTGTATTATAAAAAATATTAAAAAAAATAAATATAATTAAAATTAATTATAAATTTATTAATTTTTAAATTATTTAATCTTTATATAAAAGAATAAAAAAATAAAATAAATTATAAAAATAATTTATTTTTAATTTTCTTTTTTTTTTTTTTTTCTCTTTTTTTCTTTTTTCTGGTTACCTATGCATGAACTACATGGAGTTGGAAAATGAAAATATATGTATAAATTATACGTCTTGTCACACCTACATAAAAAATGGCTAGGTATGAATATGAAAGTATGAATATGGACATAGTTGGTATGTTTACACTTACCACGTAGGCGCCACATGAAATGAATTATTGCTCATGGTTCATATTTTTCCATGGAGACAAATCTAGATAATGAAATGATAGGTTTGGCTTTCTTGTTGTCATTGAGATTGGGAGCACGAAAGAGGGGATTTTACTGCACATGATGCGATGTCTCATAACACCTGCCATATGCGGGCTGCATGAAATGAATTTTGTAGGAAAACAAAGCTTCTCGCTAGTAGAAAGTGTACGAGTAGTTAAAGATTCTCTTGTTGAATCATGCTCCCTCATTCGATGCATATAGAATCAACTTTTCTTGATTTGTTCACAAATTAATCAATTTTTATAAATAATTTAGAATTTAAAAATTGATTCAATTAATATTAAAAAATTATTAATTAAATTAATTTCAAATAATTTATTAATTTCTTCTTTAAACATGACTAAGGATTTTTTTTATTTTTTTATTAAATAAATAGATTTCAAATTAAATGATATTTTATATAAGACATGCCACATTAAATAAATAAAAAAAAATCTATAATATCACCATTCTTCTGTGGCCAGGATTTTTATTTTTATTTTTATCTGGGGCCATCCATTATTGTATTCTGCTGGACTCCTTGGGAAAAAAGTTTTCTCACTCCTTTCAAGTAATTTTCTCAGCAAAATGTGGAGAGAGGTTCTTGGAAATCAACCAAATTGATGTCTCAATCTGTCAAATACGTACAATCTTTCCACCATATCTTCCCAGCATTTGAACTTCAGCCCTATCCATTGAT
This sequence comes from Vitis amurensis, assembly GCA_037355405.1. Taxonomy (NCBI): domain Eukaryota; kingdom Viridiplantae; phylum Streptophyta; class Magnoliopsida; order Vitales; family Vitaceae; genus Vitis; species Vitis amurensis. Next base: position 106,441 of record CM074685.1, read on the forward strand.
CTATGTTGTTCTTGAATGGTACCCAAAAAAAAAAATTAGAAACTTCAGCATCATCCATTAATCTTTATATTGTTTTAGAGTAGTACAGCTGAATCCATTAATCTTTATATTGCTTTAGAATGGTGCAAAAAATGAAGAAAAAAAAAAAGGTTGAAAGCTAATTATAGGCATTCAGTAGAACTAAGTATTTAATGATTTAAATAATTTTAAGTTAAATTATGCCTATATTATTTATACAAAATTCAGTATTTTATTATTACTTAAATATTGAGGGTTTTTTTTTTTTTTATTAAAATCAATTTAATTGTTTTTTTTAACTGTTAAATTGATATATTGATTCTTATATATATTAGTTATTAAAAAAAAAAACAATTGAAGAAAGAGATATAAAATAATGAAAATTATTGTACTTTAAGTATATGAAACAACATTTAAGATCTCTTAAACATAATTCAATTTTAAAATTTATTTATATATATATATATATATTTCTATTTTATAATAGAAAAAAGTTGCTACAAAGCATCTCATAGTCTTATTGTTATAAGTTTCACTACCTTATTTTTCTTAAATCATCTCAAATTATATACATACTAATTTGAGAAACATATTTACCTTTGCTAATTAGTGTGGAATGGATGGATAATAAGAATGATAAGAAGTCCTTTAATTGCTTGTGTGATAGGCCATGAATATTTATTTTGCTTTTGGAACATTAGCATGAGCATGCACCATTTTAAAAATGCATTGATGGAGCATTAATTTCTCGTTGCTCTCCAAAGATACATCATTGAATCGTACAATGCTTTGATTGACAAAGAGTACAAGATTGTGACCCAATTATGTTGTGAATTTCCTAATATTAGAGAGAATTAGTATTTGCAACTCATTTAATGCAAAAAATATGAAGACCAAATACATTCTAAAAATTGCCCATCCATCCTTTATTGTGAAGCCTTGTCCTCTACTCTCCCTAGCAGCATCTTTGATTATATGCTTGCTTATTTGAGAAGCCTATGATTAATTTCACCTTTAGTAACTAGTCTTATATCCATAAATAAGGAGAATCATAAACAATAAGTCCTTTAATTTCTTGTCTGTATGGATAAACAAGGAAAGTTATAAACAAGAAATACTTTAATTTCTTGTTTGGTAGGCCATGGACATTTGTTTTGCTTTAAAACATTGGCATTTGCATACACCATTTTTAAAATGGATTGATGGCGCATTTCTTATCCACTTTTAATAAAAGTCTTCATGCTTGGGCCCTACTATAAATAAAGTCAAATGAAGTCTTATTCTTCTTAATGATATATGGAAACTAAAGCTAATCTCATATAGCTGGAGCATCATCCATGCAAAAATTTGGCCAAATGACTTGATTAATAACCAAAATGATTGATCATGAAATCTCCTGATGGATCCCACTTCTCAAGGACGCGTAGCTCGCCGTATTATGCTGATAATTTTGAGGTCCCAAGAGCAAGAATTATTTAATCAATGCTTAATTCAAAGATATTAGGATGGAAATTAACCATATTTTAGGTGTGATATTTATGTACAACCCTCAGACCACACGATTTTATGTTACCTGCAAAATCTTTGACCTTTTGGTTATAGGGAACCATACTCAAATGATATAAAAAGGGATTTGTAGTGATCATGGAACCACCCTAACCAAATCACATCCCTCACTGCTAATTACGCCTTCTTCTCAGCTCTCCCTATTCAAAGACGCTCTCATGGTCGGCACCAACTCTACCGACCAACAGGAACTCCAAATTGAATTGTTCCATAAGTTGACCGACAAAAAGTACGACGATATGAAACAACACTGTCGGTCTCATCCTGAAGGTGCATTACAGAGAATTAGTATTTACAACAACATAGTCCTCCACATGGCCTCTTGCTTAAAAGAAAAGAATCTGGTAGGTGACTTACTGGATTTGTTGCTTGAGGACTGCAAGCATCAACTTGCCGCTAAAGAAAACAACGTCGGTAGCAGTATATTCCACGAAGTAGCTGCCAGTGATACCATGAAAGATGAGGCCACGAAGATGGTGAAGAGAGATCTAGAGCTGCTACTTGCGCGTAACAAGTTAGGAGAGACGCCCATTTTTTGTGCAGCCCAGCACGGTCAAACTGAAATGTTTAAGTTTCTGGCTGGGGAAATGAAACTAGATGAACGAAGTCTTGAAGATGGTAAACAATATTTGAAGAGAAATGATAGAACAACAGTTCTTCATATTTCCGTCGTCATTGAGTGTTTTGGTGAGTTTATTCAATTTGCTCTCAATTCATCTGCAAGTTATATATACTCCATTTCTATTTCTAACA